>CM067369.1:15021670-15119170 GCA_034401795.1 Chaetoderma sp. LZ-2023a | reverse complement strand
TTAGAACACTGTAACCATGATCTCGTTATTGGCGTATACCTCTTAAGACAACACAATGAAACGATAAACCTTGAAACAAATACTTTAGCATTGCAAAATGGCATGATTGAGACAGATAAAAGATCAGACCAATACCAACATTGAACAATTACACTTAAGGGAAAACAGAAATGGTAGTGCCAGTACATGTATATGGCAAAGATATAAAATCAAAAATAGGGGTGGCAGAACTTCGACAGTCATTGCCCACTAAGCTAAATCTGTTAGGAGCAAAATGTGTCATACATGTAGGAAACAATAATGAATCAGTTTATCACATCATTAATCCTACAGATGTGAAAATTCACCTTTCCAGAGTACCCACCCAGCATATGACGTCATAATGAGCTGCACGATGTGTAGAATGCCATCATGATGAATGACGTCATGAGTGATGTCGATAGATACGTCACGAATGCATATTTGAAGACGGTCTATGCGTTGTTGTACAAATTTGTTTGCTTTTACTATTTAATAAATGTTCTGTTGAATATTTTGCAACTAATTTGACTGGGTGCTGTTGCTGCCATAGGCAGCAACAGCACTCAGTCAAATTAGTTACAAAATAGTCAACAGCTTCCCTGTATAGTTTTCAAGAAATAGATAGCTAGTGCATTTGGGAATCGATCAATCCCAACACGGCGAGGTGTGGGTGGAGCTTAGCTAGTGATGGGTGCGGCATAGCTAAAAATGGAAAGGGCCATTACTCTAGATAACAAAGCTCCACATGCATTGTTTACAGTTAAGCATACATCACAGATAATTGGGCACATGCGTAGTGACGAGGAGAATGTAGCTCATGCCGCAAATCATAATAAAGTAAATGTAACTGAAGTAAAACAACATCGTAAGATTGAACTTGAGATAGGGATAAATTAAAAAAACTCAGACCTGTCAGTAGAACAACGAGAAACTCTGTTACAGTTTATATGATGGAACCGGAATGTATTTGCCAAACGCATAGATGAGTTGGGAACAACACATCTCTATCAGCATCACATACATACTGGCGATGCACAGCCAATTAAGCATCAATTTTACACCGCTATTCCTGACATGAGAAAGGAGGTTGATAGGCAAATATATGAGATGCTTAGGTCTGGTGTGATAGAAGAGAGCATGATACCATGGATGAGTAGCATTGTCATGGACGGTGAAGAAGAAAATCGTGAATATAGGTTTGCAGCTGATTATTGACAGATTAATCGAGTGACTAAATCTATATAGTACTAGATCGAGATGAACAATGAGTCAAAGCCCAAGACTGTATTCATGACAGACACTAGTGCCAATCAGTTCAGAAAGATGCCCTTTGATTTAACGAATGCACCTTTGACTTTCTTCTGTATTGGCATAACAGAGGTCCTTAAAGGACTTGATTTGAAGGATGCATTCGTATCTGTAGATAATATCCTGATATTTAGCAATGATTTTGTATCACACATGCATGATTTAGAATGTGTATTCAATAAATTGAGGGCAGCAGGACCAAGGTTGGAGCCATCAAAATGTAATTTTACCACTAAATCAGTTGAATATCTACACCATGTACTGTCAAAAGATGGGATCAAAGTAGATAAAAATAAATCTGAAATAGTCACAAATTTTCTCACACCGAAAGAAGCTAAAGGTGTTAGTTCATACCTTGGTCTCTCTAACTGTTATAGAAAATTTGTGAAAGGTTTTCCAAAGATAGCAGCTCTTCTAAATGCACTCTTTGGAAAATTTGAGTGAACAGCAGAATGTGATAATACATTTAATCACTTGAAGGAAATTATCACATAGGAGCCAATATGGTCATTTCCTAATTTCAATAAAGAATTCATTGTTTATACTAATGCTTTAGATCATGTAATTGGCAATTGTTAGGCCAAAGGCGTGATAATGGCCATGCATGAAGTAGCAATTGCATATGGTGGTGGTTGTTAATTGCAACAACAACAAAATAGCCAATTACAGAATGTGAATGTTTCTCCCTAATAACAGCAATTAAACAGTATCACATATACCTAGCACCCAGATATGTCACAGTTTACATTGATCATAAAGCACTAGAACATCTCAAATCAGTTGGCGGATGTACACCCAAATAACAATGCTGGTCATTGAAATTGCAGGAATACAACTACACAATTGTATATAAGAAATGCTCCCATATGTGTCTCCCATACTCAGTAATTAATAGTAAATGTGTAATCCAATATGATATTTGACCAACACTTTTTTACAATATGGGTGCAATGTTTATCATTTAACCCCTTGAACCCGATAGTCGAAAAACGAAAAGATATTTTCAATGCAATGACTATTCTATTGAATATTTTGAAATTAAACTGATTGGGGATGTTTGTTGCCTATGGCTGCAACAGATTCCTGTGAGATTTGCCTTAAAATATCCAATGCCTTACCCAAATAGCTACCTTGAAATTGAGATGCTGTGGACCATGGTTTAAAAGGTTAAAACAATCGACTGCAATTCTCTTGGGTGTTCGTTTATGGCAGGTTTGGATTAATTTAATCTGACGAATCCTTATTATTGTACTTGTATTCGCATAATCATTGATATTTATCAAAGAGTGTCATCGGATACAGATATGCTTGCTGGATGTTTTATCGTGAGAATTAAAAAGGTTTGACAATGCTTTTTTCATAAATCACGCAAAAATACCCAGGTGCATACCAGTGTCGCTAACTGTTATATGGGTCTTACCTGTCACATTAGCAACCATTTTAGTGCTTGAAAATATGGATTACTACAAAATGATACATTATCCAGTATTTAGTTATCAGACAAGCATTAATTAGATTTTCATCAAATTGCACCATGTACCAAGGATAATCAATTGTTGGATATTCCAACATGGAATTAACTTTCATGGGTTTGTGGTGGTGTGAGGTGTCGGTGACGTGGATGGAGTATAGTAATCAGAATGTACATGGCTTTACAATTATTTCACAATCAAATAACACCACTAATACAGAAAATCATGTACGCACGTGTGTCCCGTCCCATGTTCTGGAGATTGCTTGGCTGCGCAAGTTTACTTTTTAAGCAAACTGTCAATCGATTTTACCAAAATTATTAACAATATTAGCAAATTAATTATTACGAATAAATATGTCTATCTTCACAATGTCAGAGCCGGATCATTCCACGACTTTCGTACCTATTAGTTGTCCTACACACCAGGATCTTTCATTTGGCTGGTGTGTTAAGGCAAACACATCTTAGTAGTTATGCAATTATATCATTAAAATAAAACTTATGCCGAGACACTGTCACTATGATTCATTTGCACAGTTGGCAACAATCCACCATTTGTTATTCACGTCATGGAGTGGGACCAACTATCCAAAGCAACAAACAATGCTAAGCTCATACTGAGTCCCGTCCCATGTTCTCTTACCAATGTGTGACGTCATTTCCATAGTTACGTCAAGCATTGGTGACCAACAGTCTCACGTGATCCATTGCAAAACATTCGGTATATACAGTATATATTGATAGATTAAGTACAACATTATAACCGTGGACACTAAGGAGGGGAGGGGGGGGGGGGTAAGAGAGATGACACCTCCACGCCAGTCTCCTTCATAAGTACCAACTTTGTTGGGAAACTAAGTCATCAAGGATTGCGAGCTGACATTCGCACACAGAGGCAACTCTGATTATGTCTAATCTTCTTCAAGCAAGAAACTGTGCTCGGCATCCTCGGATAATACGATCTTCCCAGGAGCTTACCATAGCTGCGTGGAACGTATGTGGTCTGAGTGCAGCATCAAAGAGGCAACCCTTAGGGGCGGACTGTGAACACTATAACATCGATATTACATGCATTCAAGAGACTAAAGTAGCTAAACACCCAGAGCAGCAACTACAGACAGGCCATAAGCTAGTACTCATGGAGCAAAAACACGCCACATACCGGTGTTTAGGCTTCGTGATCGGACCAAGGGTCTTGGACTAGGACTGCATTGTTAGGGTTAGAGCCATATCGGTTTCGATGACTTTTCATGTTGGTTTATCCGAATATCGGTTTTATAGGTGAGTTCTATCACGAAAATGTTGAAATGATTCTCTAAAAAGCTTTAAAAACGACGGTTAATAACACGAAAATAGAACAGTTTTAATTCCCCGACACAAATTCTTGCCGCCTTTCACATATGCTTAATATACCCCATGCCCACTTTTGCTGGAGTGAACTTTTTATCTGGGAACTGCCTAAATATTAGGTATACTCTAATAACCATCATTTATTACATCAAAATTAGTATACAATTTGACATTTCATGTCGTGGTGATAAATACATACAAATCATGTGATATTAGAAGGATTTATTTCCGGTATTCAGTGCGACTCAAAGGCTGTTGTTTGGACTTAGAACTCAGAAATTACTATAGATCGAGTAATGTACTTGAGATATGATCCTAGTTTCATCTAGGGAAGTTGGGATCGCTCAGTTTTCTCGCGCTGGCGTATGAAATCTCGCGAGAATATGAATGTGTGTCTTCAAGCAAACTCTTCCGTGAATAGTTCAACCAATTATTTACAAATATATATTAGAATTATTTCCTAAATAGATCGATCCGGTGACTCGGTTGTTATTATTATTAGTCTGTTAAATTCACATGCTAGTCGAAAAGAATTTGTTTTAGACAGAGTGGGCCGATAACAGATATTCCGCTTTCAACAGTCTATCAGCGTGTGTCAGATATTTAACATCATGTTGTAGATATGGGATTGTCTTGTGGGAAGTCATGACCCCGCTGGACATCTTATATGTACGAGTAAGTCCCGAGTAAAAATTCAAAATTCAGATGTGAATACCAGGCGAGCTAATAGACTATGTCACCATGTATATTAAGATGTACCGATCAGCGGTTACTAGCAATGATCATCATCATCTATACTTAGATGCATTACCAGCATCTTATTATTTGGATATATATTTATTATTTGGATATATATTATTAGCACTGGATAACTGGTACCGTCCATAGCGTCCTTGTAAGAGGAATACGTACATTATCAGCGTGGGATATGCATACATTGTCAGACGAGGTACACATTATCAAATTGGCAAGATGATTAGCGTCTAGCCGGAATCAGATGAAATATGACATACGGAAGCAGTTAGTTACAATGGCGATCTATATTCTCACGAAAGCTTGAGAAAATGAACCGAGAAGTAAACAATCAGGATAACGAGAATGGTAACTTGTTTACCGATCATTCGTCATTTGGACAGATTCATAAGCAGTAGCCGAAAAGTAATCACTCAAGACTAAGAAGAATGGTAACTTGTTTACCGGTCATTCGTCATTCTGACAGATTCATAGATGTTAGGTACACAAATCGAAACTTGTCATCAAACCTATCATTCGTCACTCTGACAGATTCATGGATGTTGGGTACACAAATCAAAACTTGTCATCAAACCCATCATTCGTCATTCTGACAGATTCATGGATGTTGGGTACACAAATCGATACTTGGTATCAAACCGACCATTCGTCATTCGGACAGATTCATAGGCGTAGATACACAAATCGAGACTTGTCGTCAAACAAGATAAGTCATTCTGTCATAAAAGGCAGCTGGAATTTTAGAGAACAACAAGATATAAAAAACTAAGATTGTATATAAGCGGGACTTTAACTTTCAGTCGGGGTTCGGTCCGGTCTCTAACGTTGAAGGTTCAGAAAAAGATTGGTCTGAAGAAAGCCTAGCCTCGAGTCCGCATAGTTCCGTGGAACTGATTTTGTCGAGATTCAAATGAATTCTTGGTGAATGGCTTTAAGTAGCCAAGAACAGTATTTGACGAAACTGCCTAGCGAATCGTGAAACGCAACTTTTAAATGATAGAATACCCAGTATTCATATCGCGTAGATATCGGTTGTTTCTGTAGTCATTGGTGGCAGTATAAGTCACCCAAAGTAGTCGGGCTAGTATAAGTACAATATTAATTATTTAACATCGCTGGTGGCAGTATAAGCCACTTATATTTACTTAGAGTTTTATTTTAACTTCTATCGTGACAGCATAAGTCACACATATTCATGGTCATATCAGACAGTCAAACTTCAGAGAATATATTATCACTTCGATATCCTCGAAGCAAGAGTTTGGGTTATTTATTGTCCAGTCTGGAAGCGACGGAAGACCACCGTCCCGAGCCACCATCTTTTACCCGAGTCAGATCAGGCCCAGATTATCGAGTATAAATATCGTTGCCATCACCGTCGACGAGGCGAGCAGATAATCGTGCTACTGCATCTTTGATAAGAGGTTGTCGCAGCAACCGTTACATCATATTCTTATCAGAGGTGTGGTAGATATATTTCTAAATTAGACCCGAAGATCGAAAATCTTCAGTGGCTTCGCCGTGCCAGGATTTATATATTCCAGGATTGGACACTGGGTGAACCGTGAGTACAATATATCAAAGTAACGACTGAGATAGACTGCCCAGAATGCCCCAACCACAAAACCCTACCAACCCGGGACTACCGCCAATCGACCGACAATTGAGACCCGAAACAGTGGAGGCCATGCGGGAAATGGGGACGGCAATGGCGGGAGCCATAGTACAAGGCAGGGACCGACGCGAGACCGAGAGAATATACAGGCGAGAAATCCGGGACGCTATAGAACGCATCCAACCCTGTGACGGAGTGGTACCGGAAGAGGTACGAGAGTTTTTGGACGCCACAAGGAGGGCGTGGGCGGCCAACGAGGGGCGACTTGAAGGCGTACCTGTCTACGTCGTTACCCGAGCAGCCCGGGGACCATTAGCATGGGCACTGGACGGATTCCTTGCGGGGAAGGCGAGGGAGGACGTCACCTTCGAAGAGTTGCGGCAATACGTCACACTAAATTTTATATCCGCAAATGAAGGAGAGCGGATCAAATTCGATTTGGAGGGGACACATCAACGCCGAAACGAGACAGTGGTCACGTTTAACAGATGGTATTTGGAGGCAAGCGTGCGCGCCTACCCTGAGGCGAACGCAGATAATCGCCGCACCGTCCTGGGCATTTATTTACGTGCCCTGAACGATAAAAACTTAAGCAAACGCATCGTCTGGAAAATGACGACAACATTGGCGTGGGCCATCGAAATTGCCGAGGAGGAGGAGACCTGCAATGACCTGCTACGGGCAATGAAAATTGACGGCGGCAGGCGTGAAGAGCGGATGGAGATAGATATGTTGGAGCCAGCGGAGGAAAAAGAGGTGTGGAAAGTAGTGAGGGGGTTAAAAAGCCAAATGGCGCAGCAGGCTAAAATGATCGAGCAGCTGTGCGGGTTGGTGCAGGATTTGCAAGCAGTGCAAGAACGACCTAAACCGGCAGCCCAACGCGCTGCACCCACGCGAAAAACAGCAACCCCGCCACCCAAGCAACTTAATCCGGGAGCCGGACGCAGATCGCCGAGAAGCGCCGCAAACATTACCTGCTACAATTGTGGACACATCGGTCACTATAAAAGTGACTGCCGTCAGACAGTGCAACCAACTGCACGACGACTACAACCGCGACCACAGCCCCGACCACAACGGCCACCCATGACCTGTTCCCAGTGCGGGAGAGAAGGACACATGGCCCAGAATTGTTTTGGGGTATACATGACCCGACAGACGACTCCGACCGTAACGACGAAATGTTTTGGGTGTAATCAGAATGGACACTTCGTTAAGGATTGTTCGCATGGCGTGCGCGGCCAGCGCAGAGAACCACCGACCAGACAGATAGATCGACCATTGGAACGACGAGCGGTGAAGCGTCCACGTGAAGAAGAGAATTGGGACATGGAAATCGACGCAATAAACGACCGACAGACGAACGTACGAACGACGCCACGAGAATGTTCCCGCAACTACAGAAAGGACATAAACAATCAGATGCGCGTGGGAGAAGATTATATTGATCGTGACGGTTTTATTTTAACGAGTGAAAATACCGATGCACATGGCCGTTATTCAGACGGTATCAGAAATAATGCAGCGAATCATAGGCACAGTTACGCCGAAGTGGTTAATGGACGAAGGAGCCCGGGAAACGACGATGGAGAGAGCCGTTGGTGAGATCACCGACCGAGCGGTTCTTAATCCGTC
The DNA here is from genome assembly GCA_034401795.1 of Chaetoderma sp. LZ-2023a. Taxonomy (NCBI): domain Eukaryota; kingdom Metazoa; phylum Mollusca; class Caudofoveata; order Chaetodermatida; family Chaetodermatidae; genus Chaetoderma; species Chaetoderma sp. LZ-2023a. The sequence continues at coordinate 15,111,014 of CM067369.1, read as the reverse complement.
TTCGTATAGATAAAAACGGTCCAACGGATCAGGGTGAGTATCTGCATGCCTTAGTGGATACTGGTGCTAGCACATCCTTGATTCGTAAAGATATATGGCGTAGCATGTTGGATGCTAGGCCATTGAAAAGAGCAAAAACGCTCTTAGCTGTAAATGGTTCCCCGATAAAACTTTTGGGGGAAACGCCCGACCCATCCCTAGTACGATTGTGGCCAGAATGAGGCATGAATGTTTACTTGGAGCGGACGCTTTGCACCTGGGAAATGCAAAGATTGACTATCAGGCCAAAATTGTAGTATGGTTTGGCCAGATATATCCCTTTAGATATCCCTATAGGGAACAGACAAATTACGTCCATGCAAGTTGTAAGGAAACGACCGGATATAAAGATATCGACAAAGTCATGGCAGACTTTGCGGATATTTTTGATACGGCTCGTCCAAATACTTTAGGATTGGTTCCCAAAGTCAAGTGTACGGTACCGACAGGGGATGCCTATCCTATTAGGCAGAAAGCGTACCGTCTACCGCTAGCCAAGCAATATATAGTCAAGAATCAAGTGGCTGAGATGCTGGCAGCAGGCGTCATAAGACCGTCGTCATCCCCGTGGGCGTCACCCATTACGTTGGTCCCTAAGAAGGACGGGGGGACGAGATTTTGCATTGACTATAGGAAATTGAACTCCGTTTGTCGTAAGGATAGCTATCCTTTGCCGAATATATCAGACATTTTTGATTCTATGGGCGGCGCTACGATATTTTCGACTATGGACTTGAAGTCTGGCTATTGGCAGATACCAATGGACAGCCAAGACATAGCGAAAACAGCGTTCGTTTGCAGCCAAGGTTTGTTCGAATTTGTTCGGATGCCATTCGGTTTTGCGAACTCAGGTGCCGTATTTCAGAGGGCAATGAACGATATTTTCGGAGAATTCGTGGGAAAATATTTGCATGTTTTTGTCGATGATGTAGTCATATATTCAAGAAATCCGGCTGAGCATGCACAGCATTTGCGTACGGTTATGCGTAGAATTCGAGAATATAATTTGCAAGTGAAAAAATCTAAATGCAATTTCGCCCAACCATCAGTTGATTTGTTAGGATATCGTATTTCAGCACAGGGAGTGGCTCCTCAGGTCCAGAAGGTCAAGGTCATAAGAGAAATGTCACCGCCACACGACGTGGGTGAGTTGAGAAGTTTCCTGGGCGCTACAGGGTATTACCGCTCTTGTGTGCAAGGCTATGCCGAAATTGCTAAGCCTTTGATAGAATTGACTAAGAAATATAAACGTTTTGAATGGGGTCAGGAGGAACAGCAAGCGTTTAAGAAATTGCAAAACTTGCTGTGTAGTGAGACGGTTCTCGCATATCCAAATTTGAATGCTCCATATAAGTTATATACTGATGCGTCTAGCTATGCGATAGGTGCGATACTGGTACAGGTAGATGACAAGGGTATTGAGCGGGTAATTCAGTATGTTAGCTCTACTCTTAAAGACAGTCAGTTGAATTGGCCTGTGATAGAAAAGGAAGCTTATGCGGTAATATACGCGCTAAAGAAGCTTAGACCTTATCTATTTGGCGCGCAGTTTACCGTGTATACCGACCACAAACCCCTAAAGAGTTTGTTTGTGGGCGAAGTTAAAAACACGAAAGTGCAGCGCTGGGCGTACTGATTGCCGAGTACGGATGTAAGATTGAATACATCCAAGGCTCGAAGAATATTCGAGCGGACATGTTGTCCAGATTACGTCGTCCGGTGGAAGTCGCGACGTTGGATACGGGCGACTTTGTAATACCAGACGTCGACGAGGGAGTATTACCTCACGTCCCTCTGGAAGCGTTCGACATACCATGTGACGAATTGTGTGCCGAGCAGACCAAGGAATACCCGGAGTTGTTCAAGGACACCCCGGAGGAGTACATGGTCAAGAACGGTATTTTATATTCTTTAATTACGCCTTCAGCATTGGACGCTGAGTACCCCAGAATTGTCTTACCCACCCTGTTCCGTGAGAAAGTGCTCCGGATGGCTCATGAACGAGCTGGTCACCAAGGTCTGCAGAAGACCATCGGCATGGTAAGAGATTCGTTTGTATGGACGTCTTTAAGAAAAGACATAATTCGTATGCTTGAAACGTGTACGAAGTGCCAGGTCAACCGACCTGTCACTACCCGACCCAGGTATAGTGAAATGCCCATGGCCAATTATCCGGGTCAGATAATTGGAATGGATTTGATCGGTCCACTATTAGAATCGGGTATGGGTAACGTATATATCATGACGGTGATTGATCACTGTTCTGCGTGGGCAGAAGCATATCCAATCGCTGCGAAAACATCTCAAAATGTGGAAGAAAAATTCTTCAACGAGTATATCGCGCGTCATGGCGTCCCTGAGATTGTAATAACCGATCAGGGTAAAGAATTTTGTTCCCATTCTCTGGAGGAGCGGTTTAAGGAACACGGTATCGACCATAGACGGTCTAGCCCATGCCATCCGCAGACCAATGGACGTACCGAGAGATTCAACTGCACTCTTAAGGAGTTGATCCAGAAAGGGGTGAACAACGCCTCGCGGTACTCGTCATGCGACGACCGGATATACGCCATTTTATTTGACGTATGGGCGACGGGCGAGATTGCCAATGGCCATTCCAATCGATGCGTCGCAAGACCTTGGTGAGAGACTAACGTATCTCAACAACGCCTTGCTACGTGCTCGGGAGGGAACAGCTAGATCTCGAGAGATTCACAGGGAACAGGTTAATAAGCGTGCAAACGCTGGTGAGTTTAAAGTGGGGGATTCGGTGGTCGTCAAAGCTGAAGAGAGGATGAAATTGACCTCTCGCAGTGACCCCGAGTATGAGATCTTCAAAATTAACGGACCTGTGGCCCATGTCCGCCATCAAAGGTCCGGGAGAATGCGTGTGCTTAATATATGTAAGCTGTGCGTAGTCGACTCGGAAATGTGCTGGGACGGGGTGCGGCCACGCCCCATTCGTAACCCTACCAAGGGGACGAAAGCTAGCCATCACCCCAGGGCGATGTTGCCCGAGTCAGAACCAATGTTCACCGACGCCGATACGACACCCCAGGCTCGTAAGAAGCGGCCAGCTTCGGATATAGAGCCAGAGGTGCGTACAGGGGGTAAGAGGGTTGACCGGAAAACGGTGCAACCCAGTACGAATCGCAGTCGAAACCATGAGTCACCAAGTGACGTCATCGGAACTCCTAGGCCCATGGTGATTGATGCTAGGCGGGGGGGCACCAGAGCCGCCCCCTGAACCAATGGAGACGCTTCCATCGCATCCTTATATGCTGCGCAAGCGCAGACATACACAGGATGACGATTTTGACAGCAAGCAGCTCCGGCTGGATATGAAGCGGAAACACGGGCATAGGCAGGAGGACGAAGAGGGTAACAAGCGACTCCGTATTGGCATAGTAGACTCCGCCCTTTACGATGACGTGCTATACGCTGATTTCATCAGTCGTATAAATGCTGTTATTCGGCGGCACAGCCGCCAGTAGTGTGTATTGTATCGCTATACTATAACATCGCGAATAGCCGATACGTAAAGTATCATAACAATTAAAACTAAATTCGTTCGCAAGATACAAAAATTTATTCGTTTAAATAGTGAGTTTTAGCTTTGTACCAGTAAGCATCACAGAGCGTGGAATCATGTATATTTTACGATTAAGTATGGTGGTAACCCTAGTATGTTTAATAAACGGATTGTGTAAGACGTCTGGTGTACATAGATTACCAAACGGGGTTATGACAACTAAACCAGAGGATATATCCATTATCCTGGCTGAATGGACCGTAGTGGTGTCTATTGACCACCCTTATTTACCTCCCCAATTTCTTGAACGGTTAGCGCAGTTTCGTGCTCTGATTGTGGACATCGGTCAAAAGACTTCGTTAAGCAGTCAAGACATTTTTGGTTTACAACATCATGTTAACAACATTAAGAAAACCGCTGTTGAGACACAACAAACTATGTTGCGTAAGGACAGTATACGACGCAAACGTGGTTTGTTTAACTTTGTCGGGGATATCGCCTTGTCTCTATTTGGTACGGCTACCTCTGGTGATATAGATGCAATTAAGGAGGTGGTTGAGGTTGCTTCAAGGAACGTAAATCGTTTGGTACATTTCTCCAACAAACTAGCCTCTCACGTGAAACTGGCATTCATAGGCATCAATACCAACGTTAACCGTATCAACGAAATTACCACCGGCCTAGTGGAATTAACTAGGAATGTGAGCAATATATTTAAAGCGCACGCCGCCCGACAAGCCGATTTGTACGCTTTAGTACGGCTTGGGCATATTATTGACTCTGCCGAGAGTGTGGTATATAGTTACCAGAAGGCAGCAGCACGATTTCATAGACAAACTGCATCCCTAGAGTTAGGAAGACTAACCGAGGAAATATTCGGTCCCGCCGATCTGACATCAGTATCAGAACACGTCAGAGTAGGGAACCAGCTGATACGTCCGTACCAGTGGTACTACCGGAATGTGATAGTTTACCCGTGGTGGGAGAACGACAATATGTTACACTACGTGGCGACGTTGCCGTTGATCGACGATGGCAATTATATAGAGTACGGTTTGCATTCATGGCCCGAACCGTTAGCTACCGTGGGGTATTACATGCAAATAGTGGTAGGCCGGACTAGCATTGGTCTCGATACAAAGACTGGATGGTACTTCACGACGTCTGGGTGTCGCGGTACCGGTCCTAGGGTATGTCAGGGACAGTTAGAGGTCGATAAGACCCACGTGCCCTGCATAGTGAGCCTGTTAACAAACACCACCGATGGTACATGTAGCGTGCATCTTTCGGAATCCAACGTAACCGCTAGCAAATTATTCGCCCATAAGAAAGTAGGCGTTGTGTTGCAAACGTTCGGTGAAACAATGGATGTACACTGCGACGGACGACTGACCGACCAGTGTGTGGTGAGTAATGGAGTGTATGCACTAATGTCGGGTGAATGTGGTTATAGTGGAAAGGGCTGGCGATTCGAGCCTGTTGCGTCTTACAGTCGGATGTACACTCGAGTTAGCCTGGCCATCGACATGCCCCAATTGGATGTGACCGGAATTCTTAACCAGTCCGTGATTGTGAATCATTTGAAAATGCAACCATGGAACCATTTATAAAAGTCCAAGTATGTGCCGCTAGCACCGTTATCCATGATCGACCCAGTGGCGATCGATGGCATTGGGGTACGCTCTTTTGTATCATATTCAACGAGTTCCTTCGTAGTTGTGTTAGTAATTGTGCTTATATTATACAAATGTGGCGTGTTATCACGCATGTGGAATGTGCTTAAATGCAAGCCACATGCGGCCCATGGTAGTGAATCGCATAGCATTGCATCAACTGTTCAGACCCAGCAGCCCCGGAGACCTGCAGCTCTACTGGAGCCGCTGCTGCTGGCAGCCGGGTCGTCGCCTAATGCTAATGCCAGGACTGAGATCGACCCGACGGCTGCCGACTGGATAGAAATGGAGACGTACGTTGACATGGTGGATCCTAACGTGAGCATAGACCGCTTGGAGGTATCACCGTGACATTTTGGCACTAACTTTATGTGTTTCTACTGGAACAGTAATTGGTGACTATTAATAATTGTTGCACGAACTTTATCATGATACCATACTGTGTACTGTTTTGTTTAAATAGGAAAAATTCACATGATCTGTAATGATATTTGCACTGTAGGATTAAGGACTGACATTTATGGTGACGTCGTCACGATTAGATGGCGTCATTAGAACAATTGATTGTGGTGTATTATACTATTGTATTGCTTCATTGATCGTATTGTTTTCTATGTTAAGTTACCCGTGGATCGAGGTTATCGACCACGGTTTAATGATGCCATTAATGTGTTTCCGGGGGCGGTCTTTTGCGCACGATATTCTGCTACCCGGACATGTATGTTTGTATAATTATCAACCATACACTAACGAATACTACTAATGTATTTCCGAGCATTCCGCTACTCGGACAAGTATTGGTGTATAGTATATTGACCTGTATTATTGATTTCTTGACAATTGGATAAATATCGGGTGGTATCCGTTCAGGCTGCTAGTATAGATTTGGGTTGTTGATAGTCCACAACGAGTTAATTATCACTCTCTTTAGGCCTCAAGAGACGGCTAATTAACTTCGGTTGAGGGGCATGTGTAGATATGGGATTGTCTTGTGGGAAGTCATGACCCCGCTGGACATCTTATATGTACGAGTAAGTCCCGAGTAAAAATTCAAAATTCAGATGTGAATACCAGGCGAGCTAATAGACTATGTCACCATGTATATTAAGATGTACCGATCAGCGGTTACTAGCAATGATCATCATCATCTATACTTAGATGCATTACCAGCATCTTATTATTTGGATATATATTTATTATTTGGATATATATTATTAGCACTGGATAACTGGTACCGTCCATAGCGTCCCTGTAAGAGGAATACGTACATTATCAGCGTGGGATATGCATACATTGTCAGACGAGGTACACATTATCAAATTGGAAAGATGATTAGCGTCTAGCCGGAATCAGATGAAATATGACATACGGAAGCAGTTAGTTACAATGACGATCTATATTCTCACGAAAGCTTGAGAAAATGAACCGAGAAGTAAACAATCAGGATAACGAGAATGGTAACTTGTTTACCGATCATTCGTCATTTGGACAGATTCATAAGCAGTAGCCGAAAAGTAATCACTCAAGACTAAGAAGAATGGTAACTTGTTTACCGGTCATTCGTCATTCTGACAGATTCATAGATGTTAGGTACACAAATCGAAACTTGTCATCAAACCTATCATTCGTCACTCTGACAGATTCATGGATGTTGGGTACACAAATCAAAACTTGTCATCAAACCCATCATTCGTCATTCTGACAGATTCATGGATGTTGGGTACACAAATCGATACTTGGTATCAAACCGACCATTCGTCATTCGGACAGATTCATAGGCGTAGATACACAAATCGAGACTTGTCGTCAAACAAGATAAGTCATTCTGTCATAAAAGGTAGCTGGAATTTTAGAGAACAACAAGATATAAAAAACTAAGATTGTATATAAGCGGGACTTTAACTTTCAGTCGGGGTTCGGTCCGGTCTCTAACGTTGAAGGTTCAGAAAAAGATTGGTCTGAAGAAAGCCTAGCCTCGAGTCCGCATAGTTCCGTGGAACTGATTTTGTCGAGATTCAAATGAATTCTTGGTGAATGGCTTTAAGTAGCCAAGAACAGTATTTGACGAAACTGCCTAGCGAATCGTGAAACGCAACTTTTAAATGATAGAATAACCAGTATTCGTATCGCGTAGATATCGGTTGTTTCTGTAGTCATTGGTGGCAGTATAAGTCACCCAAAGTAGTCGGGCTAGTATAAGTACAATATTAATTATTTAACATCGCTGGTGGCAGTATAAGCCACTTATATTTACTTAGAGTTTTGTTTTAACTTCTATCGTGACAGCATAAGTCACACATATTCATGGTCATATCAGACAGTCAAACTTCAGAGAATATATTATCACTTCGATATCCTCGAAGCAAGGGTTTGGGTTATTTATTGTCCAGTCTGGAAGCGACGGAAGACCACCGTCCCGAGCCACCATCTTTTACCCGAGTCAGATCAGGCCCAGATTATCGAGTATAAATATCGTCACCATCACCGTCGACGAGGCGAGCAGATAATCGTGCTACTGCATCTTTGATAAGAGGTTGTCGCAGCAACCGTTACATCATATTCTTATCAATGGTGTGGTAGATATATTTCTAAATTAGACCCGATGATCGAAAATCTTCAATGTGTGTATAACCATTTATTGCGGCAAAGATCATAAAGTGTCAGCCATGGTGTGATTATATAAACAATGTTCATTCGTAGGAAGAAAACTTCTTTTACATATAGTGATTGGATAATTTTTGTCGTGCTAGCCAATGCGAAAACGGGAATGGAATGATCAGCAGAAGTGGCTTAAACGATATATATACATATTTCCCTATTTTACATATAATAAAAATGCCTGTGATAAAGGATACTAACCGGCGACAATCATGAAAAGCGTAATGAGTAATGAGTGATGCCTAAGACATGTTTTTGTCTTAGGCGTCACTCATTACTCATTGCGCTTTTCGTGATTGTCGCCGGTTAGTATCCTTTATCACAGGCATTTTTATTATATATAAAATAGGGAAATATGTGGTACTGGAATGGGTGGAAGAAAATACAAACGCCTGCGCTTTCATTTTTAACAATGCTGATGCTAAAAAACGAAAATATGTTCATATTTGTTTTTTTCGATATTTATATTTTATAAGCGGTTTTGAAACCATTAGTGCGGGATATCGGTTTTAAACATGGTATCGGTATATCGTGCAGCCCTATCTTGGACCATGTCATTAGGTATGGATACGTCAGTGATCGAGTTACATTCATTGACCTGGCTATACCTACGCGAAATATATATACGGCTAGTGTGTATATAATTCTTGGTACTGCGTGTATGTATCCTGTTTCCTGGTGCGCATGAGGTATATGTCTGTTTATGAATGGTGTGGTCAATCATGCGTGCGTGCGTGCGTGCGTGCGTGCTTGCGTGCGTGCGTGCGTGCGTGCGTGCCTGCGTGCGTGCGTGCGTGCCTGCGTGCCTGCGTGCCTGCGTCTTCCGTCATCTGTACCATATGGGCATACATTGGTTCGGGCATAAATGATACATTTGTTTCCGATTAATAATGCATGTTAGACTTATTGGATCCAAAGAATATTTAGAATATTGCGTACTACTACTCAAGCAGAGGACGAAATTGATATTTTATTAATTTTCCTCAATACTTGAAGGAGTTATAGTATTATTGAGAGATACGAATTCTCTTAAATTTTCAATAGCAACCTTGAATATATTACTATTTGTATTTTGTAACTCTCCTTTCAGCAAATGCAAAAATTGGGTAGACATTCGCATTTCTTACTAAAATTGTATATTACAGTGAGCTTGCGATTTGTATGCCATGGCTCGCAATCATATTTTTCTTTCAGTGCTTATTGTTGATTTGTGAGATCAGAGGCACTTTCGCACTCCATCTGGTGAATAGTTATGGGTGCCTGTAAGTCTAGTGACTATTAGCATATATTATGCAAAGACACCGAAAACTGATTTTATGAAGTTTCAGAATTTAAAAAGATTACATTTTTACGTTTCTGTGGTTTGTGGATTTTCGTATCAGTTACCGAGCCATCGGAATAATATGGTATTAATATATCGCATAGCCATATGGAGAGAACAATCTATTTTGAAATATGAAAAATGAAGTGTTGACCGGAAAATACTCGATTTTGTTTAATTATAATTCACCAGTCGAACATTCCTTTATATGTTTTTAGTTGTTTAAGTCGTCGTTATTTTTACCTAAATCGGAAAGCTGCTTCAGCTAGTATGGATCGCGCGTCAATTAGCACAGGGTTTCCCCAGCATGCGATACAAAACCTCTTTTTTCGCTACAGCCACAACCGGCTTTTCATTATAATTTTGCAATTATGTGTGTGAGGAAAATTCCCCTCCAGGCCGTAGTAGATTTTTCTCGTGCACAAAAGGAGCCACGTGCGAAAATAAATCTATTGATGCCTCTCAGTTCACGTCATGTAATTTGGAAACCTTAACTAGAGAAGCAAACGGTCGTTTTTGGCCATTATGAAAAGCTTTCAAGCGACGGAAGCCCTTCCACAGCTGCCGGCGATAGGATGTGTCATTAACCATGAGTATATTACTTTCTGTATAGGGCCGGCTGCTGCTCCGTCTGTTGCCTTTATTTTATCAGTTACTGCGGTTAACGTTGGTCTTAGTGTTGGTGTTGGTTTTGGTGTTGTGTTGTGCTACTGCTATTGCTACTGCTACTTCTACTGCCACTACTGCTGCTACTGCTACTGTTACACGTAAATGCTAAGCGTGTCCACTTTACTGTTGCGTCTACTACTTGCTCTACTAGTTGTTCCATCTACTTCGCCCGTTATTGATGTCCCCGCTAAGGGTAATAATTATGATTCAGAGCATGGTGTGGGCGTAATCGATCCTGTGCAATGCCTCTGCCTTTGTCTCACGATACGTGCATCTATTATTCAGTAATCGCACCGGTACCGACGCGTTTCTTAGGGAAAACGCTTCAAGACGTTTTGCACGTGCATAATCGGCCTTTCACATTACTACAACGTCTTCATCATCTTGCCCCATACAACTCTGAAATCCAGGTTACTCAATTTCAAAACAAGTTTTCTTGTAAAATGTTGAATATCTTGAAATTAATTTGACCGGAAGTTAGCCGGTTTCCATCGAAAAGAGTTCAAGAATGTTCAAGAACATATTTCTTGCATCAGTAACAACTTTATGTGGATGGTCCAATGTGGGTAATGGACGTACTCCTGCATTGCTCTAATATCGAGCATCTTCCCTGAATGGCTCAATGTCACGCATGATTAAATCCGCGGTGACATTAAAAGTAATTGTTCTTTCCAAACATCTAGGTTTCAAAAATATTGTTTCAGACACCCTAATTGCAACAATATCCCACAACGCACGCACGCACGCACGCACGCACGCACGCACGCACGCACGCACGCACGCACGCACGCACGCACGCACGCACGCACGCACGCACGCACGCACGCACGCACGCACGCACGCACGCACGCACGCGCGCGCACACATACACCATCCTTCCCCCCCCCCTCTCTCTCTCTCTCTCTCTCTCTCTAATCAGAAGATACAATGCGAATTCTATCTCAATTTGGAATCTCTTAATTATTTATGACAACGCTCCTTTAATAGCTAAGCAAATTACCCCGTCTAATAAGACATGTACCTCGGCAATATTTGTATTATAATGCCTAGTCAACTTGGATTCATGAATATGCAACTAATTTCATAACAACCTTCCAAATAAACGACTGCCTCCACTATCACCCCCACCACCTCCGCCATTGCAAGCACCACCAGCACTGCCCGAACCACAATGTTCGATTAGGTAGCGCGAGCCATGGGTGGCTAGATTCTGAAGCGGCGGGAATTGATCGCAATCTATGGCCGCTGAGGCTTAATTTCATTTCCCTCGATGAATTTTCCTCTAGGTCTTATTGGCTTTCTTTTGCATTCAAGTTTTCTCTCTTTTCGTTTAATCCGTATAACGTTGTTGGCTTATTATCTAGGATTGTTACACGATTCTCATTCAGGTTAACGCGGTTTGCGTGAACATCTCACATGCGTCCTCTGATTTCACGCAATTTGCGATTTATCTTGCCGACCCCCTGCGATCGTGTCATGAGATGACACGCCCCTTACTTTTCGCATAATAAATTTACACTTATCAATGGTCATACAATGAGGGAAGATAACAGCGACCCTCTCGCTGGGTGATTTTATATTACGCGATTTTCGCCGCCCATCGATCGCTTTAGAAAAACCGAGATTGATTCGTCAATGGATCGGGCAGATTATGACTTTTTGTAAGCATTTCATTCAGAGAATCTACTGGCGGGTTAGAAATAAATTAAAATAAATCACTTGTTAGCTGACGTCATAAAACAATGCTGTAGGTCCGTCACTAAAGGGAATGTCCGTGACGAAGTTGTCTGCGTTAGGCTATATATCTTTGGTGAAGTTAAGACACATTCTGTTGAATATTTTAAACTAATCTGACTGGGAGCCAATGCTGCTACAGTTTACCCGTATAGTTGCCTTCAAATTGAGATTGTGTGAGGTCACGGTTCAAGGTGTTCAAATCGATTCAAAGGCGGGTGGGTGAAACTTAGCTAGGAATGGTGGGTGAAGCTTAACTAGGAATTTACCTATCTATTCAGCTTAATTCGGTGAAGACAAGCTGATAGTAAGTTGCTGTAGCAGCAACGATAAAGTCATTGTTGTGGCAACGACTTTGAGACAACAGTGTTCAAAATATTCAACAAATGATATATAGCTATTAACGTAGTAATCGTCTGCAAACTCCGATCAGACAAATAAGCGTATTCTGGTGGGTAAGATGGTGATCGCTTATGAACTGACAGACAACGACGTGTGGTCGCTGACCATAGCAGTATAATTATATTTTAAGCAAGTTAATTACTGGACATCAATTGGAAACCGTAGGCTAGTGATACAAGCCGGTTGGCGGATGTGAGGAACGCGCAATCACGCCAGTCGAAGATGGTATCCCGAATACATAGAATTTTATCTGTTATTCAGTTAAGCCCTCGTGTGTCACCAGCTCCTTAAAGCGCTCACAATACTACAATTAATCCTTTTAATAGTCACGAATTTTCCAGAAAGTTTTAATCTTTAGAAGACTATTTTTTTGGTAAATTTATCAATGAAATTGACAAAAATATCTGTCTATTGTCCTGCAAATGAACATTCCTCATGACCACTGCAGATGACATTTTTGGCCGGCTTGGCCATTAAAGGGGCGGTCGTTAAGAAATTCAATTTTTGTAGACCAAGAGAAAAGTTTACCGTCAGTCATTCCAGTGGTAAGTATTTAAAAATACTCTTCTCTCGTCCTGCAAATGAACATTCCTCAAGACCACTTTAGAGGGAGTTTTAGCCGGCTTAACCATCAAAGGGTTGAGTTGGCAAAAAGGAGGTTAATGTAAAATGTGGGGAACACTACGTTAGATGGCCTGCTTTGCTAGTTTAGAGAACACGTGCATGCGCGTGAATTACACTGTGCATGCGTCAAAGTCCTACTGGGTAGTGCGAGTCAGAGAACCCACAATACTAGAACCTATGTGTTTTGAGCGCGCGCATTGGATGAGCGTGCTTAAGCACTTACGAGTGGAATTTTAAAACTGTATGGCCATTTCATTTGGAAACTACGCATTGCCTCGCGCGTGTAGATGTACACTCCCCACGGACGACGTATACCTCACCAAGCTGAGTACCACATTGCTCGGTGATGTTTCTATGTTTTCATATTCCGAATTCTATAAACAGAAACCGTGCCACATTCACATATGAATCGTGTTTCCTTGAAACGCCATGTTTATCCGTTCAATTTCCCTTTGGGGATATCGAATACGACCCTGCAGAGATGATGCGCGTGTTTGTGCGAAAGTAAACTAACGTTCAGTCCGTGTAGCCCGCTAAGCTATCACATATCGAGGAAATTATTTGACCGTTCCGGGAAACTTGTTCAGGAAATCAAGACCAGAAGATGAATTCCACTGATTTGTTTCAATAGTTTAGCATGTAGCGAATATTCATACAATATAACGACATCAGATCACGTCAGTCATCTTCCGCATACGGCCAGATGTACCAGATTAGGAAACATTGTATTTTGCGACAACGGGCGTGTATTCCCTGATTATATACTTTCCGTATCAACCCATACTGAAACACCGCGCATTTCCATGATTAACACAGTTTTCTGAAACAGTAATTCCAAGATGTAAACTATGATAACGCTATCTACCAAATTCTATATATATTCTGTCGAAACATTTGCCCGTGGCAAAATATTAACATTACTGGGTTCATTCATTACAACCAGGCCATTCTTAAATAGCTACTTGTGCCATTTTATATTCAACAACTTTCTCATAGAGTTGGCTTGAATTTGCGATACGGACATTTCAAGGATAAATGAGTTAATGTTAATTTGTTAAGACGGATGTTAATGGATATTGTCTTGACCATGCGTCTCAATAATCCCTCTGTGCTATGGTCCCAGCCAACAGGCGGCTTTATCAAGCCAGGTTTTTAAACGATGCAAGAAGAGTGACTTATACTAGTCTTCTTTCAACCCATCTATCTCTATTTGTTTCAGCGTTTGTCTCCGGAACAACAGAAATCCATTTGCAGCGTACCACTTGTGCATATTAGGCCGGTATTTGAGTAACGTTTGTCAATGGATTACGGTCACCACGACCACCACCCCGCCACCCGGACACAGGCGCAGACGCAGACAAAAACAGGTGCCTGCATAGACAATGCTAAGTATATTTGCTGATGTTGTGAAGAGCGTCATATATCCCAATAGACAGCTACAAAGCGTTCTATATATCCTCACATTGACAACGCGTCTGTCCATTTACGTGGAAAATCGACAATGATTGAAGATGATTTTCACTATTGTCAGCCGGGCGCTGATAGCGGCTGCTTCTATCTTGGCAACTCAGAGGAGGAACACAGGCCAGGAATTCCATGTGAGTTAATTTCTGCTGGTAATATATCGTGTGTGGCACAGATTGTGGTTCAGTCTATCTTAACCCTGTAACGCTCATCTCAACCATAAACAAACGACTTCTGCAGTGGTCTTGAGAAATGTTGATTTGCAGACCAAGAGAAGACTATTTTTTCTTAATTTACCACTGGAATAACTGGCTCGATAACCAAGTGCCACTCCAGTGTCACAATTTCCAGACATCTATGCTGGTAGGCTGTTAAACATTTCCCAGTCAAATTAGTTTCAAGATATTCAACATAATATTCATCATATTTAATGAAATTGCAGGGAAAACGTTAACTAAATCTGTTACACCGTTCACCCACCACCTATGTACACCCACGTCCACCGCATATCTCAGACTAAGAACCTCCTGCTACCGGTCAATAACGATAGATTATCTCTCTTAATACGAGGCATTTGCTGTGTGAAATTCCTCTCGTTGACACAGCACCTTCCTGGCTATTTTCTTGAAGCCTGGCAAATGGCAGGTTCTCGCGAGCACATGTTTGACTGGGCGAGCGTATACACACTTATCTCTGTGGTCAATTTGAAGGAACATGTGTTGTTTCAAGATGCTTAACCTCAGTAAACATAAACATCGCGTAGTGATCTAATACATACAGATATAGTTTCTTATACACAAGAATTCATAAAAGTAGACAGATATCCCAGGGTTCTTGTTGAAATAACGGAGATCCGCAGACAAACCAACAACTGAGAAGCTACATTATCTTTGGCTTGTTTCCAAAGCTATCTAATCGAGTGTCAAAGATTTGACTTGTTCTGCTCTTCAGTGTTTCGAATGATACAATGTTGAGTCGAAGATTCGCTTCCGCGCCTCTTGTGAATGTTTACCACGCTCGCCGTCAGACCGTCATATGCAATTATGTACGGTAAATTTCATCCTTGGCTTCTGCAAACAAGCTCATGTTCTGTGTGTATTATTCAACCAGAGGGGAGAGTGCTTCGACTAGAGATCGAATTTGACGTTGATATTGAAAGTAACCATTCATTCATTCATTCATTCATTCATTCATTCATTCATTCATTCATTCATTCATTCATTCATTCATTCATTCATTCATTCATTCATTCATTCATTCTTTCATTCATTCATTCATTCATTCATTCATTCATTCATTCATTCATTCATTCATTCATTCTTTCATTCATCCGTCCATCAATCCTTCCATCCATCCATCCACCAACCCGCCCAGCGACCCGCCGAACCGCCCACCCATCCACCTATCCATCCCGGTATACACCCATCCATCCATCCATCCATCCATCCATCCATCCATCCATCCATCCATCCATCCATCCATCCATCCATCCATCCATCCATCCATCCATCCATCCATCCATCCATCCATCCATCCATCCATCCATCCATCCATCCATCCATCCATCCATCCATCCATCCATCCATCCATCCATCCATCCATCCATCCATCCATCCATCCATCCATCCATCCATCCATCCATCCATCCATCCATCCATCCATCCATCCATCCATCCATCCATCCATCCATCCATCCATCCATCCATCCATCCATCCATCCATCCATCCATCCATCCATCCATCCATCCATCCATCCATCCATCCATCCATCCATCCATCCATCCATCCATCCATCCATCCATCCATCCATCCATCCATCCATCCATCCATCCATCCATCCATCCATCCATCCATCCACCCCATCCATCCATCATCTATTCAAGCATACATACATACATACATACATCCATCAATCCATCCATCCATCCATCCATCCATCCATCCATCCAGCCAGCCAGCCAGCCAGCCAGCCAGCCAGCCAGCCAGCCAGCCAGCCAGCCAGCCAGCCAGCCAGCCAATCAGCCAGCCAGCCAGCCAGCCAGCCAGCCAGCCAGCCAGCCAGCCAGCCAGCCAGCCAGCCAGCCAAGCAGCCATCCATCCACCCAGCCAGCTAGCGCGTGTGTATCGTTCACGTAGTGAGAACTTGGAATACGCAGTCAAGCATATAGTCGTGGGGCACTCTACCTGTCCAGGAACAGTGCGTCCTAAGGCCCTTTGAGGCACTGGCATCCAAGGACCTCGATTTTAAGGCAGACATACATCATAACTGTTGCCACAGGCTTTCTGCAAAGCGACTATACTTAGTTAGGAATCGCAGTAATAATGCCATTCATCATTTTCGAACGCGAGACATCGGTCCTCGAATCAAATTCTTCCAATGACAGCAGCAGCTTCCAGTCGAATTAGTGTCGAAATTTCCAGAAAATTACCTGTATAGATGTCTTGAGCGACGCATTTCAAGGAGTAAAGGATTATCTCTGTGAACTGCCATATAAGTTTCAAAATATTCAACAGCTTACCCTGTATAGTTTTCTGGAAATTATAATCAGAGAGTTCAGAGATCGATCGATCCCCAACACGAGCTAGGTGTGGGTGGAGGTTAGCTAGAGATGGGCGGGGCATAGCTCAAAATGGAAAGGTCCATTGTAATGTATAGGACACCCAGAATCCGACACCTGTAGATGATCTAGTCAGATTGATTACCAAGCGTACCTGAATAGCGACATTCACAACATTACCCGTAATGACCAACAAACACGCATCAAACATCACCTGTGGAGCTTTTGTTCATCCGGACAATATTAACAGTCCTAGCATCGCCTGGTACTATTGTACACGCGTTTACAAGGTGGTGTAATTGAATTCAAATCGCGTACATCGAGCTCTTCTAAGAATACCGACGATAAAAGCTACCTATTAAAAGCTATTGCTAAGGATATAATGATAATAGATTTCGAAGGAAATCATTTCTGACGGTTTACTTTTAAGATATTTGTATTCGGACAAGCTTATAAATAACACTGAAAGTAACTCCGACAGCACCGGTCTACCTCGCGATGGGGGTTCCCACACTTGTGTTTGATGTAATGTTGCGAACAGGAACGTTCTGACAGGATAGTGCGGAGAGCTGTATTACAGTCCGGCTGTCAGGATGAATATAATAGAGAGGCCGCTTAGTGATAAGTGCTCTAGACTACTAAACCGACGAACTAGGTACAGGTCTCAGCCGAGGACCAACTCTTACCAGAAACATATAACCTAGACATCGGCGATATATGGTAAAATGGGGGTGTCCTGTAATATAAGTCAGATGATATAGCAGATGCATTTTGAGCCACATGATGGTAGCTCTAGACGATAGAATATTTTCTGAACACATTTATTAAAAGTACCACTGCATTTTGCCTTAACAGATACGTTTTCATTCAAATAGGGGTGGCCGTAGAGTGGTCCACTACCATTTTAGTGCCTTTACCAAGTTGTAAGGTCGGCCGAGGACGCAAGTGAAGTCAGACTATAAAACCATTACATATACCTATGGCCTATGATCTATGCATATAAACCATGTATTGAATGAAAATAAGTATATTAATTTCTCGTGACATCCTATGCTCAGTTCGAGACTTGATTTACGGTATTTAACCCTTTAGCATTTGTTTAGTAATCCACTGAAGACGCATCATTATCCAGGTTATCAACAGTCCTTGTTTCAAACTTTCTGCCATAGAACATCGAGTCATAGAAAATCCCTTCCGCAATTTCACCATGCTGGTCGTAGATTATAGGGAGCTGACAACGTTGCCCTCAGAGACATAAATCGATGGCCCGTTTTAGATCTCAGCTGGCGAGCTCATATCACTGTGATTATGGTCATCATCACCACGACACACATACCCTCCCCCTTCCAGGATCATGTGACCATGGAAGTAATAATTATCTTCTCATCCAGATGGTAGTGTAATAAGCGACAGCGCTCGCGCCAGATGAACTTTTGACCGTCTGGTGTCGCCTACACGTGATATAATAATGCCGCTAACTGCGTCACGAGTAAACATAGCGCTGGACAGTGGATGGATGATAGCGTTAGAGCAATGATTTTTGTATACAGTGATGTCAATCATCACAACTGACCACGTGACATATTGGAATATCTAATTATAACTTCAGATGCTTGAAAAAGTATATCAAACTGGTGCCATCAATAGTATTGATCAATAATATTTTCTGTGGAGGGATCCGATCTGTCAGTCAAGCATCTGAAGTTATAATCAGATACGTCACATGTTAGCTAGCTGACGTCATAATTAACGCGTGGCATAGCTCCGTCACGAAATCGAAAATCCATCACGAAGTGTACGAATAATGTCTCTGATGAAATTCCAGTTTAAAATTTTGAAACTAATTTCACTGGAAGCTGGTACTGACATTACTTCAAACTATTTCTACAGCTTACCTCTATAGGTACCTTGAAATTTGGATTCCGGGAAATCATGGTTCCCGGTTTCAAATCGATGCATACACTCGTAGGAAAGTAAATGGATCTTAACTAGAAATGGGCGGGGCGTAGCTCTAACTGGGGACCCTCCTTTATCAGCGCCAGAAAATTAAAAGTCGTTCAACTGAACAAAAGTGTAAATCTTACTTAATGTTTCTTTGTGAATATGGACCAATGACTTTTTGATACACAATGATGCAGTTCTAATGAATGAATATAATCTGTCACGTAAGTATATGACGTTATAATGATTTACCTCACATATAGTCCGACGTCACAATCAAAATACGTAATGAATGACGTAGCTATGTTAGCAATTAACTTTTAATTTAAGTCCGTCAGTTGTACGAATTGTTGTCATCTTTACTATGAAGCATAATAGCGAGAGGTCGACCTGTCCCTCAAGCATATGACGTCATATTCAAAATACGTCAATTGTTATAGCTGACGTCACAATCGAATGGCGTAGGGATGACGCGAAAAGGACAAAGATCTGTCTGTCGCGAAACTTTCTTTCTTTGCTGAATTTTCAACCTAATAAACATTCTGTTAGATGATTTGAAACTAATTTTCCCGGAAGCTGTGCTCGTAGCAACTCCTAGACAAACTATTTTCAAAATATCCAACAACATAACTGAATAGTTAGGTCTACATTGAAAGTCGGATTCACGGAATTCAGTATTCAAAGCGTTAAATCGATTTAGGCGCGCATACGCAGTAGGCGGACGGGTGTGTGTTATACAGAGTGCGGGTAATAATTAGTTTGGCAACAATGAACGTCGTTGCATGATAGCCAATACGGGATTCCTATTGCCTAGTAACTTATATAAGAACGTATATGCCCGCGTCATGCTGGCACTGTATATGAGGGTTGGCAGGTAGCCTAATGTGTTTGTAGGAACTATGCAACAGCGGTATCATCCATCATTTAGCTATGGTAGACATAACCATTTCATCACTGAAATCACAATGTCTGAATTTCAAATCAATCACATATAGCTTAACTATTGAATACAGTGAAACTAACTGGACTGGAAGCCATCCGCCGTTTCAAGTCGAACTAGCGTCAAGATAGTCAAGAGGAGTCCTGGAGAGAATGTCTTGTATTGATTTTTGTTTCAAATCATTGGCATAAAAGATGGAGATTATGCGATTGCTTCGATGAGAACTATTTATGCGATGACAAATTGTGAAGCTTCTGCGCTCAGAATTAGTTACTGTGACAGGGAGACGATGGATGGGAATACCATAGAGCCAAATGCACACGAGGAAAGGGATGGATTCACGTGAGCCAACGGTGAACAAATCTGAAACGGTTGGTATGAGAAAACGGTCACTGAATTTTGACAAAGCTATGCAACACCTCTGGAAACGAACCAAATACCGGAACACCCTTCTATACGCAGAACAGTTCTAGATTTTTAAAGGAAAGCTCGACTCCTGAATACTGGCACTACTAGAATTCTAACATTCGCTAGAATCTGCCAGAAACAAAGCAACGTGGACATGCCACGAGATGTGATCCAGGAAGTGAGTGAGGGGACTAAACACATGATGAACATGAATATACTTTAAGACTACGTGACAGATCTATGTGCATAGATCAACAATCATATGAGTAGAATGGAACCCGAGAAGGCACTAGTATGATACGGAACTAGCAATGCCATTTTAAGCATCTCGATCCAGTCGTAAAGCACACTCACTTTTTTATTTCCAATAATAATAATAATAATAATAATAATAATAATATCGTTCTTTATTGAGGGTAAATCATCAACATGTGATCTTCCTGAGGCCCTCAGGGAACAGCAACAACAATAATAATAATAAGTATATAATGGCAGATGAAACAATGGCATGGATCCGACTATCTGCCATTCACATTCGGAGGAATGAAAAACTGGATGAATCCAATCTGTTGCTCAAGTATCTGACGTCATAATCAAATCTTAGCTAACCTTACAATCAAAATGTCGTATAGCTCCATCACTAAAATCGACAAATCTGTTTTGAAATGTACGAATTGTATTTCGTTGATGAATTTACAATTTAATAAACATGCCTATGAATATGCTGAACTTAGTCCCAAGATATTCAACAGCTTACCGGTATAGTTGCCTTGAAATTATATTGTGAGAATTCAGGATTCAAGTTTCACGTTTACAATTTAGCCCACGTGTTGTAATTTCTAATATGACGCGCCTATTGTGTGGAGGAATCCCATCTGCGACAAGAGAATTTGATGTCATAATCAAAGCATCTCACTTATTAGCTGACGTCTCCACGACACCGGACAATGACTTGACTTCTGACTCGATAGGAAGAAAGGTCGCTGTACCCGTCTGAGTTGTATGTCTCTGGTGAATATACAATTTAACAAACATTATGTTGGATAATATGAACATAATTTCAGCGTGAGCTGTTGCTGTCATAGGTAATAGCTTCCGGTCAAACTGGTTTCAAACTATTCAACAGCTTGCATGCATAGTTACTTTGAAATTGGAATTCTTAGAATTTAAATTGATAAAAACCGATTCAAAAACTTGTACAATGTAGGTGGAGCTTGGCTAAAATGGATGGATCTTAGCTAGAAATGGATGGAGCTGAGCTAGAAAATGGTGGAACTTAGCTTGAAATGGTGGAGCTTATCTAGAAATGACGGAGCTTAGCTAGAAATTGCGGAGCTTAGTTAGAAATGGTGGAGCTTAAGCTAGAAACGGCGGAGCTTGACTAGAAATTGTGGAGCTTAGTTAGAAATTGTGGAGCTTAGCGAGAAATGGTGGAGCGTAGGTAGAAAATGGCGGAGCTTGGCTAGAAATTGTGGAGCTTAGTTAGAAATTGTGGAGCTTAGTTAGAAATTGTGGAGCTTAGTTAGAAATTGTGGAGCTTCGTTAGAAATTGTGGATCGTAACGCAAAATGGCTGAGCTTAGCTAAAAATGGATCCCTCTATTAATTAGTAGTTCCTACAAATCTGACCACAGCGTGTGGCACAATTCAATGGACGAACCCACTTTTAGCTACGCCTCGCCCATCTCTAGCTAAGCTCCACCCACGCTTTGCTCGCGTTGGGCTCGATAGAACCATGAACTCCTTGAATCTCAATTCTCAGTAGACTTTGCAGGTAAGCTGTTCAATAGTTTGAAACTAATTGGACTGGGTGCTGTTGCTGCTTATGGCAGCAACAGCGCCCAGTCACATGAGTTTCAGAATATTCAACAGAATGTTTATTAACTAGTAAAGACATGCAATTCGTACGGGCTTTAAAGGTTTATGACGGACTTTACTTCGTTATTCATTACGTACTCGATTGTCACGCTAGTCTACATGTCACGTAATTGATTATGGCGTTGAGCAATCGTTCAGTCACATTGACCAATGGTTCAGCTTGGATATTGGGGATGTTATATTAACATCAGATTATTCAAACAATCTGTTATCATTATGCTCAGAAACAGAAGGCAAACATTTGCCAGTATATATTTCCAGTTTCATTTACAGGTTTACAGGTACCATTTCTCAGTTATCCTGGGTTGTTTCTGCTAGCTTGTGTGATAGCATTTACATGTAATGTTGAAAGAATACTTCTTAGCCATTCCTTGTGGATGTCATACCTAATTATCATACATTATCAGGTATGCTGATTACTACCGGAGCACTTATAGACACATTTGTACAGAAACAATAACAACAACAACAACAACAACAACAACAACGACGACGACGACGACGACGACGACGACGACGACGACGACAAGGACGACAACAGCAAAGAGAACAACGAGAACAACAACAAATACAACAACAACAACAACAACAACAACAACAACAACAACAACAACAACAACAACAACCTCAATAAGCCATATATTAAAGAGATGCGCTGTATATACTAAATATAATTCTTCTATATCAGGAAAAAACATTTCTATTATGCTACAACAACAACAACAACAACAACAACAACAACAACAACAACAACAACAACAACAACAACTTTGCACAAAATTAAGTTATTGCCATTAATTAATTGAACTATGGCTGCTCTGTATATAATTATAAACCATTAACCCCACATGTCATGTCAGTTAAAAAAAACCCAGCAACAATAGATCCTGTTTGACATTATCTGTCCTATATTGCGTTATTCTTACAAGGGTTTACTCTTTTCTGTAAGTTATCTATTGCGCCGATTGGTTCCAGGGTTTTCGAAAATGTAACACTAAAGAAGTAGAGTTTACAGAAAAACTGAAAAAGCCTATCAACAACAACAACAACAACAACAACAACAACAACAACAACGACGACGACGACGACGACGACGACGACGACGACGACAACAACAACACCAACGCCAACGACGACGACGACGACGACGACGACGACGACGACGACGACGACGCAGCAACAACAAGACTATGCCAGCGAGTGCAAACATATTAGGTAAGCGTAATCAGAAATTCATAAGACGTTCGGTGTATTATAGGCCTATAGCCAAACTTCTCATACATAAATAATCCAGTATAAATAAATAACTTGTGCACAGCGAATAAATGCCTCTGCCAATGTTAATATAACAGTAAATTACAAACCTGGATGCGCATTCAATCTCGAATTATATAGAGCTGAGTGTCAACCCCGGCCATGCATTAATGGATATAGGCATACGCTCGCCAGAGGCCAGATTCATATTGGCCTGGAAATGCGATTTAGTCAGATTAGACCGAAAGCTGTATGGACATAAATTTCTCTAATCATTACTTGTGGTGCCAGGCTAGGCGTCATTCCAGGTGACTATATTGTTTATTGCGCTGCATACCGTATTCAGGCTGTATTTACAATAAGGAATTTACAATCAATCCATATGCGTCATGCAAGTACATTCCAACTGGAATAGTTATATCTAGGTGCGATGAATATGGATGTCTGTGTTGAAATCGGTTTCGTTGAAAGATGGCGCTACCATAGCTTTACACCATCGCCGCTTTCACAATTTACGCAGAATAAATTCGTTCTGAAGATGGGACTGAGTTATAGTTAGACGTAGAAAGTTATTACCAAGTGCGTTAGCTAATATAGTCAGGCGTTTTTAATACGATTAATATTCGATGTGCCCCAAAGGTGTTTAGAAGACCGACGTGTGCTTCATCACTAATTTCTCTCACAACCAACTCCTCCCCCGGCTGTTTCTTATTATTACAAATACATAATTCACAAATAGCGTCATTTGAAAAGGCAGATGGGAGGGCAAATAAGAAAATATTAATAAATTTTAAATGAAAAATGAATGCGCAACCTTTATTAGAAATAACATAGGTTACATAGCATATTATGGTGAGCGTGGAGCGATGGATGGATGGGTGAATGAAATGCCGACTGACTGACCGACCAATCAACAGACGGGCAGGCAGGCAGGCAGGCAGGCAGGCAGGCAGGCAGGCAGGCAGAGCCGAAATAATTTATTTGTCCAGTATTATCTTTTTGGTGTAGATCTTGTTGGCATTGTCTATACAAATAAGCGACTGACGTTCGTCATATAAGATATTTGTCGTTGTTTACGCCGCGTGTGTCTGCCGGGAAGTAGCAATCCCCACTGTTTAACCCAGTCGTCAATTTATCTCTCGATTATTATATTGTAAACTATATCTGGACCGTAGCGTTGAAAGTATTAAATCCTTCAATTCTGTGAACAGGCGTGCTTTAATGTCAAGATGACAGTCGTTATCTCAGAACAATAGTAATGCTACAACTCCTCAATCTTCTTCACGGAAACTTACAGATTGTAGAGGAGTGCTTATATCGGATAGATACCACTTGCTTAAAGTGCAAAATTCCAAGTGAATTATTCCAATCTTCTCAAGTACTTTCTATTATGAAAGCTAATAAAATGACCAGTGAAAGATGTGCTTGCTCAAATGATAGAATGGTTATTTAATCGACTGAGCAGTTGTTTGTTCAGTCTGTTGGTTTTTTCGTCCACAAAGAAATAAGTTTACATATACACCATAGCTTGCGCTAAATATTCAGTTGGCTAGTCTGTTGTTGCCTAATCCATCAATGTACAGTCAGTCAGTCCCACAGCAATGACAACATGTCATCGGCTGCTCTGGCAAGTTGGCTATATGTTTCGTGTGCAGTTTCTCAGTTCCAGATTCTGTATGGTATCACGTACCTAATTAATCTAATGAATCTGATACTGGAGACATTCTTACGTATCAACAGAGCCCTAATGGACCTTTCCAGTTTTAGCTATGCCCCGCCTATCTCTGGCTAAGCTCCACCAACACCTCCCTCGTGTTGGGATCGATCGATACCTGAATAGCACACACGACTATCAATTTCCAGAAAACTATGCAGGTAACCCGTTAAATATGTTGATACTAATTTGACTTGGTGTTGTTGCTGCCTATGTCAGCAACATCGCCCAGTCAAATTAGTTTCAAAATATTCAACAGGATGTTTATTAAATGGTAAAGACATACAATTCGTTCAACATGTCAGACTATTAAGCGTTTAAGACGGACTAAATCGCATCATCCATGACGTCATAATTATGATGTCATCATACACGTCACGTAGTTAATTAGGAAGTCATATGATGGATGAATAACATGGAAATGTCCTTTCTAACGCATTCTTCATTTGAATCCTCGTACCTCATTTTGAAAGCTAACATGTTGAATCATTGTTACATATTATTGAAAATTGTTTGTTCTTGCTGCCTTTCCAGAGTATCCGTCCATCATCTGACCTCGTATGACGTCATAATCAGCTCAGCGCGTGTATCATGACGTCACAATCATTACGTCACAAACGGTACCATACAGATCGTCATCAAATCGAAAAAGGTCTGACACGTTGTATGAATTGTATATCTTTGTAATTCTTTGCTATTTAATAAACATGTTGTTGAATATTTTGAAACTAATTTGACTTAGGCAGCAACAACACCCAGTCAAATTAGTTTCAAAATATTCAACAGCTTACCTATGTAGTTTTTTGGAAATTGAGTCAGGGTGTTCAGAGATCGATCGATCCCAACACGAGCAAGTTGTGGGTGGAGCTTAGCCATAGATAGGCGGGACATAGCTAAAACCGGAAAGGTTCATTAATAAGAGAGTCACACTGTAGGTTAATTGAGTTGCGACACAGACATGCAGCGAGTTATTCCCTCTCCTGTACCTTGCCGGTGGACATTGGGCTTGAAATGGTTGGGTATTTTGTTCGTACATTATGAAGTGGTCTGTTTGTATTTCAAGTGCCCAGTCCCAAGAACTCTCAAGTTTTAGCTGGAAGCGAGTAGTGGACACCTCTGGCGCGAACCTGCCACTCATGTCGCTATCTATCTCTGGAGTGGTGGGCTCTCTGTTTGTTTGTAACGTCCCATCCCATGCAAAGGTTTGACAAATCGCTTTGTAAACAAAGTATTAACGAGCGATGTTTTGGTAGCTTGGTGTCAAATAGTGAAACCCGATCTGGTTGCCAGTTTACTGTAGTATGTTTAATAATAAGAACGATCGATTTCTCAGTTAGGTTTATGAATATCTGATCCAGAGCGTGTTCAAATAGTAGTAGTAGTAGTAGTAGTAGTAGTAGTAGTAGTAGTAGTAGTAGTAGTAGTAGTAGTAGTAGTAGTAGTAGTAGTAGTAGTAGTAGTAGTAGTAGTAGTAGTAGCAGCTTAGTTTTGCTTAGTTTTAGCGTACTGGCAACGCGAAAACTTCAATTTCCGTGCTAACTCCGCCTACGGGGTGCACTCGTTAGTTGACTTAATTGATCATTTTCCCAGATTTGAATCGAGCTGCCATCCTGCAATTCCGCATAGCATCAGCAACCCAACCATCTTTCCGCCGGACCAATGCGGCAATACAAGAATCTTGCTTTAGCGGACCAGCTTTCACATGTCGGAAATACTGATGCACGGGCGAATTCATATGAGACTATCTTGTGGATGTACACCGTATGGTGTGTAGGCTATGCCTTCGCCCGGTCTCCATCGCGGCACGGGCAGTAGTAGCTTTGCTTAGTTTCCATCGCGGCACTGGCGGTGGTAGCTTTGCTTAGTTTCCATCGTGGCACTGACAGTAGTAGTTTTGCTTAGTTTTTAACACGCTGGCAACCCGATGACTTCAATTTCCATGCTAACCCCGCCTACGGAGTGCACCCGTTAGTTTACTTTATGGGTCGCTGGTACCCCTAAAATCTAAATGACTTTGAAAACACTGGGGTCCGCAAAGGGTGATAGTTTGACAAAACCCAGTCCATCCTGCTATGGCGATGAGGCAGATACAGACTCCAGTCTTGGAATCGTTGGGCGCTCTAAAGCTGTTTCCCATGACGCAGCGTGCAACAATGTCAGCAATACTGCAGAGCACTGAGCTCAGGATTCGCCATGATTCACCGCCACGGTCGTCATTTTTTTAACTTCACGCTTTGTCAATAGGTATATGCGGGTGAAATCTGTTTTTAATTCATTCATAAAGCGATTCTCATGTTTTAGTTTGCTTGCAGCTATGGGGAGTGGTTAGGCAAGTGGTTTCTTTTCCTCGTCTATAAAGTTCTCATTGTCGCCATATATAGCAGCATACACATTACGGGCACTAGGTGTTTGATCTTGTGAAATTTTTCCGTACATATTTCAATGCCACAGCAAGGCAGGATGTGGAAGGCACAGATCATTTCCATGTGGACAGCAGTCTTGACTCTACTCACAGCCTGAGGTATGCAAGTAATACCATCACTAGTCACAGCTCATCTTCATTTCAACGGGCCTTCTGTATAGTATATCTAGGATCTTTGACGGATTAATTGTGCTTGGGATATATGTCAATGTCCATTTTGTGGAAACCCCAGTGTTTGGACCTAAGGATTTACACGAGCATACGTTGAGCCATACAATGTCTGCGCATCTGCATCAACGTTTAAAGCCACTTTGGCAGGATCCAGTGAAGTCATCGATCCTTCCTCGGATGCGGCATAGAGCAATGTCAGTTGAACATTTAATAGTTCATTGCTCATGCCATAAGGTCAGGATTCACGTCCATTTTCAGGCGTTTGAGTGCTTTCTCAACGTCTGCTGTTTCAATTCGTGATTAATAATGGCCTGGCTCATCTGAAAACTGATGCAAGGGATCACCATCGTGGTCAGTGAACTGTTCCTTGAACCATGCTGTATTGCGTCCACTTTGCCCTGGTCAGTCCCGATAAAATATCATTCAGATGTGTATAGTGAGTGATAGCGAGTAGTCAGCAACTCTCAGGGCTCGGGATTCCCGAAACATTTCGTGACCATCGTGCGTGGCAGTGATTTCATCTGCTAGAGAGCCTGCTTGTTGAATAGCAAGATCTTTTAAACATTCAGTAAAATGGGACAGAATGTTATAGCGTTCTCTGCGACTTTTGATACGGACTTAACTTTGACCACTTTGATAGATGTGCAGCCGTCGAACTTTCTGTTATGCGGAACTGGTCGTCGGTAAATCTAGCTCTGTTGCTCTTTTTGACAACTCTTATGATGCCGGTAGATGAATTGCATTTAAGTATTTTGTCTAAACAAAATGGTGGAATTAGGAATTTCATAAATATATAGATATACTCAGGCCTCGTTTGGATCGGAGCTAACGCCGGTGTCAACTATCTGCTCTACGATCGTTTTTGTATGACATGTAAATGTCAGAACAGTATTGCTAATGAGGTTGAATAGGCTCAACCCTTTGGCCCGGTATGGCGTTTGTGCATTAAGTAGAGATGGTTCATCTATAGGCGGGTAACGACCGGCCTATATATGGCCAGAATTTAGGTATGTACCTCCGTAGAAACGAGTATCCCGAAATAGGGGCGTTGCTTCTGTTTTGCTTAGTATCATGTCTATTTGGTTGAGGACTGCCGTTGTAGCTTTAGAAGGTGTTGGGGCTTTGTGGTAAGCAATGTGTCGTGTTCATGTTTTTCTGTTACAGCATGGGCGTTTGAAAGCCGTATTGGTGGGAAATAGCCAATTGGAACCGAGGATACCAATGCATCTTCATTACTGTCGCGTGTGCCGTCTCCGTACGACACCCCCCCCCCCCTGCATAAGTCAAGTCCTGATGAAATCTCCACACACGAAAAGTAGCGTCCTGCCTCGGATAGTAAGTGCAGAGCTTAGTTCTGCAGAGAAGGAATCTAATAGTGATGGATTCTCTTTGAATAATTTCTATATCCGTCCAAGGCTATATCATCTTCACCAGTTCTTTCATATAAGATGGTTTGGCAAGGTTCTGCCACGCAGGTGTATACCAGTCCTAACTACTCACTGATGTGGTTTGCGTTCTAGCGCTATGGTGAACTACAGTGGCGGATCCATGGGCGGGGGGGGGGGCCATGTGCCCCCCACCCCCGGCAGGGCTGTCAATATTGTTTACCCATCTGCTGGTGGCGGAATGAGGTTATTTTCAAGAGCTAACTCCCTTGAAATTTTGGGTCCCCCCACCCCCAGCAAATGACCTCCTGGATCCGCCACTGATCTACCAGTAGGGAGACAACCTACAGCGTCGCACACATAGAACCTGACATGATATGGAACCATGCCCTCTCCACGGAGACTATGGATTACTTTGGTTTCTATTCTGGGGAACTGGGCCGCTTTCTTCGCCCTAAGTCTCCTCACCCCACCCCACCCCAGCACTATCGGTGTATGCTCTTGACAAGAAAACCATGGTAGGAAATATCGTCTCCAGATAATGGTCAGAACGAGAACCCGCGAACTATGCCGAACCCCAGAGAAAGCTAATCTGTCAATAAATTCATTGAAACCATTATGCCAAGTGTGGCCTTCCTTTACAAGGCTAGACGAACATGCCAGTTATCAAAGTATTGCGTCTAACAGCCGATGACCAGGCCACCCCACCCCCACGCACACACGCGCACGCGCCGATTTGGCCTGGCTTTTCCATCCACTTTGGATACTTTACTCCGCCTATGAGTAACACAAACTGATAATGCCAAAAATTCCCGTTAGCTATGTTTCACAAAATGGAATGTAATAAACATTTTGTAATTTTAATATTTATTATCAAATTCTGCGTATATAATATGTCTTTTGAAATGCGAGCATACGACACGAATCTTTATAGTACGTGACATACTTATT
This sequence comes from Chaetoderma sp. LZ-2023a, assembly GCA_034401795.1. Classification (NCBI taxonomy): domain Eukaryota; kingdom Metazoa; phylum Mollusca; class Caudofoveata; order Chaetodermatida; family Chaetodermatidae; genus Chaetoderma; species Chaetoderma sp. LZ-2023a. The sequence goes on along the minus strand of CM067369.1, from coordinate 15,081,277 downwards.
AGTACAAGACATCATAAAATCCTTCCTAATACACAGGCCTTCTTTAGATATGATTCGTGCCATAATCTACTAGACAAATATATATTAGGCGGTGTATGTCACTAACGTGACATCAACAATCACCTGGTGGAATTTGAAAACGTGTTAAATATGAGACATGCGCTTCATTAACAGATGACAGTTACAGGCATAATTCCTTTAGGGACAGCAAAGGGTGGCGATTCCTTAAAACAGGTTGTATATTGACCACTTGCCTCAACGTACAATCATACATTCCGACCATATAGCAGGTGGTCATTATCGCCAGCTTTACCAGTATTTATGATATCCCTAACGCCATCTCTACTTTCAGCAAATATTTGATGTAGGCCTATATCCCGGTAACGCGAGACGTGTCGATTACGGAGTGTAAGTTGTTATCAATGCTGTCAGATCATTGAGACCTCGTCGCCAGTATTGCTGCTGCTGCCATCATCATCGTGGTCGTCACTATCCATTCCAGGATGACCGGTGCACGTGCAAGTGACCACACATTGACTTTTACCTACAGCTGGATCAATTTGGTTCGTAGAATAACTACATTAAACAGAGTGCCCATGTAAACTGTTGCTTGTGTCTTTCACAGGCAGGAACAGCTTTCAGCAACACTATGTTTGTCATACAGGACACCAGTCATCCTGCCATGACAGAGGAACATAAAATATTTCATATTAACGCGTTTGCTTGAATAAGTATGACGCATTGCATATCCTTTAAGTAGAATTGGCATGCTGATAACCTGTCTATAATGATACCTGCCTTTGAGCCCACATGATCGTGGTTTTGTTAAGTAGTACAATATTGAAAAAATGTTCTTAATTTAAATAGAAGCCATTAATACCAGCTTACAATCAAATTGAACGCAAAATATTTAGTGCTGGGCTTGATTTTTCAGGAGCGGGGGTGGGGGTGGGGAGGAGAGAGAGAGAGAGAGTGTGTGTGTGTGTGTGGGTGGTGGGGGTGGGGGTGGGGGGTATATGCAGATAGGTGGAAAGAGTGAGGCTGCTGAGACGGAGGGAGAACACACGATCAAAACTAGTCGGTATCTTTGGCAACACTGTAATGAGTATCGCTGATCAATCAGCATGTTCATGAAATCCAGGCGTAGCATCTAGATAGAATGTGCGAGACTGATGGGCAGGCAGGCACACATACATACACTAGTATCTAGATACATTGAGACCCAGAGAGTGGGACGAAGAAGGCAAACAAATAGACTTTGGGAATATTTGTGACATGCTGTGCATGGTATATGCAACTGGAGAATCTTCCTTATCAATGACCTTTTTGGTTTATTTATACGTCTGTAGATGTATACTGGATGCGCGAGATATAGACGGGGTGCTTGCTGCGGATGTCAGGGTTATGTCACGCACGCATATCTGATTGAACGTGGATAGAGCAATATTACTCCGTTCGGTGCGGATTTAGAAATCTGCTTACTATTTTACTCTGTTCTGTAGAAAGTTGATTGATCTTTATTTTGAAAATGATGCCGCTGGAAGAGGAGAGCAGTAACCTTGAGCAACAACATTTTAACCAGATTTTAGCTGATACATTTAGTATAAGAAACGTGCACATAAAATACTTCTGGTGGGTAAATAAAAGGATTTGAATACCATTGCACATATCCGATAACTGCCCTTTAGCTAAAATGGTGGAATTAGGAATTTCAGAAATATATAGATAAATAGTTCAAAGATAAACACAGATTTGATGTCTGGATTGATCACTGATTAGCAGAGAACAGCAGTCTATTCCATGGACATAGCTATGTCTTCTACTGTTGTCTTTTGATGTTATAAAGCATGTCATTGATGAAGCATATCTGCGTCTTCCATTGCTGTCAGTGTGCGCATATATCTTCTGTTGTTCATCTTTGAAGTTACTAAGCCTTGATATTAACCTGGATCCGTATGCGCTGCTAGTTTAGTTCAGTCATTAGTGTCAGGGGTGTAGGAACGTACTTGGACCTGGGGCTGAAGTATGGGTGGGGCCAAAACTTAGATGGTGGGATGCGCTATGGGGATACACACACTGTGGGAAGGGGAAACCTGGGGTTCCCACACACACACGCACGCACGTACATCACACACACACCCCACCCCACCCCATGTGCCTACGCTTATGCCTGTGGCTTAAACTGTCGTAAATATGGCTGGACATATTTCTGTTTCTTCAGAGTTCTTTTCAAACAGATTATGTAGTACATGGAAGATCTGCTCGCACGGACAAATGCGGTGTGCACAAACGTTTACAAGATATATAATATTATATATTAATTAGGTCTAGTGGTGTCAGAATGTTGGAAAATCAATTAATACGCCGGAGCTTACCCATAATTACAATGAAAACGGATCTGTGCTCCAAGGGCCAACTAAATTGTGTTGATTAATCTGTGCCATAGTGGGATAACAATTAAAATTATCATCTCGTTTAAGGTACGCTCCTCCACGCACCACACCCCACCACACGCCACACCCCACATCCTCATACCCAACAACCACCCCACCGATCCGGTGTATATGTCCACGACGCAATATTGCATTTCTAGATGTATCAAGTTCAAGTTCAAGTTCAAGATTATTTATTTTGATATAGAATATACATTTACAGTTTCACAACAGGTAGTCCACCAAAGGCAGAGCCTATGTGGCGGTGGACCCCTACATATAACATATAACAACAATATAGGACATGAGAATACTGAATACATAACGTTAACATGTTATAGTCCTATATATACATATAGTTAACTGTCTCGCTGCCAAGCCTCTGTAGTCTACATTTTCCATGGAGCCTAACTCATGGTATGCTGAGTACCTCTAAAAAAAGCCAATCCAGAGTCATTGCCAATTGGAGTTATTGTCCGCTTCCAGCAGTCCAACAGTTAATAGACATATGCCAATTAACATTTTTACAGGGAAAGACATGACAGAGGGATGTGTGCTTATCTTGCTTAAGTTAATAATTCTATATTACATATTCTTATTATCAATGACAAAGTATTAATTAATTTTTTTTTAGGCTGTGATGGTAGAGGTAGTTGTTTGGTGGTTACCATTATGACAGATATTCTTATTCTTATTATTATTATTATTATTATTAATATTATTATTATTATTATTTGTTCTGGTGACTGGGTGCAAGTATGAGAATAGCATGCCATGATGGCGAGTGTTTTCCAGAGTCTAGTAGGTTTCTATAATCTTCTTTTTGGTATTCTGCTTAAAGTACCGTAGCTTTATGATGTCTGTGCGTGTGCTTGTGTCTGTATTATTCCATAACTGAATTGCTTTGTATGAGGGTTTTTGTTGTGCTGCTTTTGTTTGCTGGTGTGTTGAATGGATCTTGTTCTTGTGTTGTGAGGATGCAATTGTGTATTGAACATAAAAATGTTAGATAAGGATGAGGGTAAGTTGCCATTGTGGAAGCCATGCTGGCGGTGTTGTTCGTTATCATTGTATATGAAGATGTCTCCGCTAGATAGCTGGAAACTGTAGCGATGTAAAGAGGAATATTGCCCCTTGAAATAACAAATTAAGCATTCTCCTCGGAGAATAGATCATCGTATCAGAGGAAGAATAAGACGGTAGTAGCGGATATTGAGTGAACTGTTGGCATGCGATAGGTTGAAGAAGAATATACATTTACCTATTCCGATTAATTTAGTTTCCAACGTAAACATTGCTATGCTTAGTTTTTGCCACCTATCAACAGCAACGCTGATGGGGGATTAACCCTTTAACACTCATATCAGCGAAAAACGGCTTCTGTAGTGGTCTCGAGAAATGTCCATTTGCAGACAAAGAGAAGATGATTTTTGAAATTTTGCCACGGGAATGACTGGCTCGATAACCGAGCCAGTCATTCTAGTGGTAAACTTCCAAAAATAGTATTTTCTTGGTCTGCAAAGGGATATTTTCTATGAGAAAATTAAGATTTTCTTGAGCAAATTTGAAGGTTAAATGGTTAACTGAAGTAATAGCTTCGTTACGCTTCGCGGTGAACGTGATGGGCGCCCCTTGTGTAAACAAAGTCCATTCTTCAAATAACAAAATCCGAAATTAATGATCAAATAAGTGCATCATCAATAATGCCATAAACAATGCATTGAAATTATTATTATTATTATTATTATTATTATTATTATTATTATTATTATTATTATTATTATTATTATTAGTATTTTGAAGCAACTTTCACGGAGAATTGTGGCAGCAACAGCTTCCAGTCGAACTAGAATTAAAGCAGTCGATGGTAGCTTAGGCTACCTGTGTACTAATCTTGAAAGCATGATTTTGGACGTAATGATCAAACATGATGATGACGTAATTGTCAAACATGATGATGACGTAATGGTCCACGGTCAAACATGATGATAACGTAATGGTCAAACATGATGATGACCACCATGTGCATTAATTTATATTTGATTGCAAATAAAATTAAATTTTAAAGAAACTAACTTTATAAACTACTTATGCGAAGTTATTATTGTAACTCTCTCCGTCTTTCTCCAGCGCCGGGTGTCTCAGAGAACCACTGTAGTGCAGTCAGCTCAGATAGACAGTTAACATGCTTCCACAGCCCACACAGAAACATGTTAGTTAGTCAGAAATGTTCCTTTGATTATATTAAACATAATGGAGGAATCCAGTTTCAGCTATGCTCCGCCCATCTTTAGTTAAGCTCCACCCACGCTTCGCCCGTGTTGGGATGGGTCGATCACTTGACTTTTCCAGAAAACTATACAGGTAAGCTGTTGATTACTCTGAAACTAATTTGCCCGGGTGCTGATGATGCCTATGACAGCAACAGCGCCCCGTCAAATTAGTTTCAAAATATTCAACAGCATGTTTATTAAATAGTAAATACATGCAATTTGTACAGCAACACTTAGTCCGTCATCAAGTATGCGTTCGTCGCGAACCTAGCATAATTGAGTATGACATCATCCTACACGTCGTGTAGTTGATTATGACGTCACATGAGTGATGATTAAACTGGAATTCCCCCTTAGATTGGAACATATTGTTGCCTTATGCTGCAATGTCTTCCAATCTAATTATGCTCATAATATTCAACAGCAAGCCCTGCATTTAGTGTTATTTTGGAAGCAAAGTAAGTTATTTCTGAGCTGTAGGGTAGGGTTAGGTAACCATCTAACGTTAGCGACCACTTTCATTGTGTTGACTAATGTGAATGTGGCAGATTTAACTGTAGCCATATACATGTTTATTATTAACTCTTTTACACTTATATCAGCAAAAACCGCTTCTACAGTGGTCTGGCGAAATGCCAATTTGCAGACAAAGTGTAGACTATTTTTGAAAATTGACCACTGGAATGACTGGCTCGAAAACCGAGCCAGCCATTCCAGTGCTAAAATTTTAAAAATAGTCTTCTCTTTTGTCTAAAAATTGACATGTTATTTGAAAAATTTGACATTTTCTTGAACAAATTAACTGCTTAATGGGTTAATAAGAGCCGCCGATCAATCAAGCGTTTAAATTCCTGACTTAATTAAATATTAGTTTCGAAAGCTAATCACAGAAGTCTCGTGCGACTAAATCAGCCGTGTTGATGAATGCCTGTGACAGGTATTGGGAACTGATGATCCGTGTAAGTAATCGGAAAAAGCAATCTACTACCGGCGATGAAAGCAAACATATATTTAGGGTAAGTAATTAGGAAAAGTAAATTGACCAGACAATTCGGCGGGTAGTAACAATTAGTATGTGTTGAGGTATTGTGGAAAATGAATATGCTTATGGCCACTATATTGTAGACCTGTTTACTTTAATATCTGTCAAATTGCAAAAATTCTCCGCTTCGCAGAGTGTATTATTAGTGCATGTACAAGTACGGGTTATTAAAATAGACAACTCACGCATATTCTAAATGCGGGTATCGCACCACACCGTATACTCACGGCATGTATACAAGATTTTTCTGTTTTTAAGTTGCAGCGGTAACGGGTAATGACGAATGACACAATGTTCAGATTCGCAAGCCATAGTTTATTACGACTCATCTTTAAGCCAATCAATAGAATTGGAGGCACGTTTATTTATGTCACAAATTATTTATATCAAACATGTTCTAAATGTTAATTTAATATTGGCATATAATATCGGCATTGCGAAAATGAAATTGATTCTATGAAAAAAATAGAGTTATTTATTGATCCTAATTTGGTGGGTGGGTACCTTTTGGCGTATGCATAGGAACTATATGTTAGTCATAATATTTGGACTATATAGGTAAAAGCTTAATGACCACATTTGGGCAAAATAATAGTAGGCCTATAGCCATCTAATATTGCATTGCATAGATGAAGACATCACACACATTACAGTTATCATGAGTGTGCTCAAGTATGTGGCCCAATGTCAAACGTTAGTGATGTAGTAGCCCACGTTTCCCCTTATTTCGAGTTATTGACGCTTGAAACGGTAGATGCGTACCTTCGTGCATACGACACCATCCATGCGAACTAGGTCAATATGATCTATGTGTTGGAAAATGTAGGTCAAAGGTGAACTTTGTCATTGAAAGCATTAGCAAATTATTCGGTCAGCCACTTTGTAATATTTTCTGGGATTTAAAATAAATGCTCGGGGAGCTGACTGCTAACATAGGCGTTAGCTGCGATCCAAACGAAGTCCTAAACAAAATACTCAAATGAATGGAATCATCAGCCGACATCACCATCGCAGTTCTAAAAAAGCAACAACCAACCTAGGTATGCTGATGACCCGTGGTTAGTAAAATTATAAGCAGAGCAGAAAGTATTACGGCTGCGCATCTATCAAAGTCAAAACCGCACCAAACTACGCAGGGACCGCAATAACATTCTGTACCACATCATCGAATGCTTAAACGATCTTGTTATTCAACAAGAAGACTCCCTGGCAGATTAAATTTGAGAGTTGCTGACTATATACCACCACTCACTGTATACAATTCTGTACACAACTCTAAAGGACACTTTATCGGGACTGGCCAGGGCAAAGTAGACGCAACTCGAGAATGGTTCAAGGAACAGTTCACCAATTGCGATTCTGAGCCCTTGCACACGTTTTCAGGTGAGCCCAGACCTTACTAATAGCAATTAAAGCAGCAGAAGTTGAGAAGGCAGTCAAAACCCTGAAATATAGACACGCGTCCGAACCTGATGGCATGAGCATTGAACTAAGTAAATACATTATTTCAAGATCCGATCACGCACCTAATCAATTCAGCCTTTACGCACCACCTTCCCATCGAGACCTTTGGCCAAGGCACCCTTATCGTGCTACCTAAGCCTGAGAATCCACCCACCCAGCCCGCCAAGCCCATCCCACCCCACAGCCATTCTGCTCAGCAGCATATGGAAAATCATATCCAATGTTACTCTTTGCCGCGCATCCGAGACAAGATCGATGACTTCACTGGATCATGTCAAAGTGGCTTTAAATATGGGCGCATCTGCGCAGGGTTCAAGGTATGCTTGTGTCACTAGTCATGGCTAAACACTGAGATTTCCACATAATGAGCATTGATATGGCACGAGCCTTTGACTCAATTAAATGCTCAAAGATCTATACCCGGCAAGTTGCAATGAAGATGAGCTGCGTCTACTGAGACTGCAGCTTGCGAGCACCAGGCTGAAAGTACGAGTCAAGACAGTGATGTCTGCAGAGCTTTAGACATCGATCGGCTGCCCACAGGGAGATGGACTACACCCTGCGCTTTTCAGTTGCCTTGCTGCTGCATTTAAATCTGTGTGGGGAAAACCACACAAAGCCAACACGCCCACCCCTGTCAGTTAGCCCCCCCCCCTTCCCCCCAAAAATAGGTTGCTAACGCCTGAGTGGTAGTGAGGATGAGCTCTCCCTATCTACAAAATGCTCCAATGGCACGCGTCATAGATAGTCTCTGACAAGTTAGCTTCTACTGTGTGTGTGTGTGTGTGTGTGTGTGTGTGTGTGTGTGTGTGTGTGTGTGTGTGTGTTTTAACCAACAGTGGAGGTACAACAGGCGATTATCTGGCGCCTCAAAACCAGACTTCTCTGGGTAGATGGAACTCATTAGCCATGGTAGGCAATTCATCTAGGATAAGGCAAACCCTGAATTCAGATTCCCCGGGTGGGGTAACCAAGTCTGAAACCTCGAGTGCTCAAGTCGGAGATGCTGAACTGTATGGTGCGCTCTAATAACCCACAGTATCGCGCACCTAACGCTATATGATTACACTTGGAGACAGAATTGATATAAATGGTGCTAGCCCTCTGGGGATCCACCAGGCAGGTGCAGCACCGGACTCCATGCCTCGAACGAGCCCACTATCAGCTACTGGATGTCCATTTAGATTGTCTCGAGGAGCCAGGGGACGACAAAGGAGGGGTACTGGCCAGCCTGAACAGATGACTAAACAAAAGACACCACTTGTTATAATGCATTAGAATGCAGAGGGTATCACAAATAGGAAAACTAAGTTAGAACACTTTACATGAGAATAATATCAGCATATGTTGCATTCAAGAAACGCACCTAAAAGAGGCAAAGACCTTGAAAGTGAGAAGAGTGACCGTGTTGAAAGAACAAAGGGAGGCATTCTAACTTTAGTCAGAAACAGCATCATTGCTGACAGAGAGATTTATGGATGCAGCAGAGCTTATTGGAGTGAAGATCAAGCCATCTAAACTGAGCTTCTAGTAGTAAATTACTATTGTCCAAATGATAAGGCATTGTCTCACATTGTTCTTTCAACACGGTCACCCTTCTCACTTTCAAGGTCTTTGACCTTGTGCGTGCGTGCATGCGTGCGTGCGTGCGTGCGTGCGTGCGTGCGTGCGTGCGTGCGTGCGTGCGTGCGTGCGTGTGTGTGTGTGTACGACCTTGGGGAGACTCCTCAATCAGTGGCTACAGTGGTACTTGGAAACTGAGAGCATCATTGTACAAGAGCAAGCCGGCTTCAAACAATTCTGCAGACAGAAGATCAGGCAACACACTTATTACAGGTGATGGAAGATGCTTTCCAAACACAGAAGATGGTACTTGCCTATTTCATTGATCTGCAAAAGCCTTTGATAAAGTGTGGAAGGATGGACTTCTGGTAAAAGTACAACAAGCTGGTATAGCGGGTAACATGTATCGATGTATCTGCACAATCGTAAAGCAAGAGTAGTAGTGAATGGACATCACAGCAAGAAGATACTCCTGCGCCATGGAGTTCCACAAGGAGGAGTCCTGTCCCCTACCCTTTTCATTATCGTCATCAATGACCTTGTTGCCGAACTGCCGAAGGGAATACAGGCTACACTCTATGCCAATCATCTCGCACGTTGGTGTACAGAGGAATATGCAACAACGGCAACCTATAGGATACAGTTTGCACTTGACAATGTTACAGCATGGGCTCAAAACTGGTGTGTCTCCATTAACAGAGATAAGTCATCTGCCATGCTCTTCACCCTATCCACCAAACATAAATGTGGAAACCTAAAATTAGAAGACGCCCGTATGAAATTGGAGGATTGTCAAACATACCTTGGGGTCACTTTTGATTGCAGACAGACATGGAAGACACACTTTGCGGAAGCAGAGACTAAGGCTAGAAGAAAACGTGCCATCATGAGGAAGCTTGCTGGTTCAAAGTGGGGTGCCAATGAGAACATCTTGAAGAAGATCTACCAAGGTGCTGTCAGACCTCACTTGGAATATACCTCTAGCGCATGGACAGCAGCTGCCAAGACACACAAACTGTCCTTGGACATGGTTCAGAATCAGGCGCTCAGAGTAATCACAGTGGCAATAAAATCCACACTAATAGAGAAAATGGAAATGTCCACGGGAATACCACCACTCCACCACTAGGTAACCGTAAAAAATACAAAGACATTGTCCAAGCCATCAAATTTAAGTCAATGCCAAAATACCGCATGAACAAGAAAATGACAACCTTTTCAACAAACACACCGAAAAGATCTAACTTTGTGAAGCAGAGCAAAGTACGCCTAAGACAGCATCAAATAAATCTTCCAGACGATGTCCGACCATATGAGCCTACTACTGACCGACCACCCTGGGCAACGAAACCTATCAATGCCAGAATACCGATGTCAGTTCAGAAGCTCACTCCAGGAGATGAATACAGTGACACCCACAAGCGGGCATTAACAAGCGGGCATTTATTGACAAACAATATTCTAATGATGCATGGGTCCATGTGTACACAGATGGGTCTGCGACCAATGCTGTTAAGAATGGGGTCACGGGAGTCTTCATTAAGTACCCTCAGGGCGTGAAGAGATGGCACACTATGCTACGGGAAAGCACTGCGCCAACTACAATGCAGAAGTTCAAGCCCTGATTCATGCTGCTAGCATCATTAAAAATAGTGATGATGATTTTTCACAGGTTGTCTTCCTAACAGATGGGTTGTCAGTCCTAGAGGCTCTCAACAACAATAAGCTACATGAACTCGCAGATGCACTTCACCATATCAGCGATTGGAAAACAGTTGTGATGCAGTGTGGTCCTACTCACTGTGGTATTCCTGGAAATGAACATGCAGACACGCTGGCGAAGCAAGAAGCGTCTATGCAGCAAGTTGATATTCCAGCAATGTTTGCAGAGGCAAGGAGTATTATTAAGGGTCTCTACAGAACCAGTCAGCCAGTGGATGACTATCATCAACTGTTCTGGTCAGAGCAAGTGGTCATCTTTCACTTGAGAACTGGTCATAACAGGCTTAATCAACCTATGCATAAGAAACTCCATCTGGTATCCTCCCACAGTCTACTGTGCATGTGCTACAGGACTGCATCCATCTCACCAAATTTAGAAACCAGATATGACGCATACCAACAGGACTAGAAGAAAGGTTGTACGGGAGCCTTGGAAACCTGCAGAAAACAGCCCTGTTTGTCTCAAAAGCTGAACTCTAGATGTAAGAGAGCGAACAAAGAAGAAGAAGAAGAAGAAGAAGAAGAAGAAGAAGAAGAAGAAACCCTCAGTGCCCATAGTGGGTATACCACTAGCAATGGAATATGCCGACGATGTGGACTTCATAGACGAGGAAAAAAGGAAAAGGAACACCTTGACAAATTGCTCTCAATAGCTGTAAGCAAACTAAAGATTGAGGATCTCTTTATGAATTAATCGAAAACATAGTTCACCCACATATACCTATCTACAGAGCATGAATCTAAAGAAAATAACGATCCACTTCGTGGCAGGAAACCATGGAGGAAAAGTAAAATCCTGGACTCAAAGCTCGGCAGTACTGCTGACATTGCTGCGCGCTGCGTCATGGGGATCAAAAGCTTTCCAATCCTTCTGGAATCTATGGATTCGTAGATCAAAGATGCCCTGGATAAAAAGACTAGGTTTATACAACGCAACCTGTGCATCCTTGGTGCTTTATGACTATAGCTCTAACAGCCGGGCAGCTCCAAAGGAAGCTCTAAATAAACTTGACGCCTGTCACCTGAAACACATCCGCAGCATCATTGGGCTCCGATGACCAGACAGCATAATTTCCAACGATGCACTAAACAGGATGTGTAATACATCCCCGCTCTCCGTAAGGTTGGCCAGCAAAGATCGTTCTTGTTTGGTCATGCGCTATGGATGCCAGAAGACACACCAACACAGAGAGCCTTGGAATTCTCAATACTGGGAGATAGCAAATATAAAGCCAGAAGAGGGGCTAATGAGTCATTGCATACATCTGTTAAGCGTACTGCGAGGTTACCTAAAAACAGGACTCGGTACACCCCGATCAAGAATGGACCCGAGACAGCTAATGCTGGGGACAAGACACAGTGGTCAAAAGGAATTTTTGCAGCTGTAGGATGTTTCTACTATTACAGCCGCAGTGTACAGTAGGCCTATTCATACATATCGGATTTATACAAGATCTGGTTAAAATGATCCAAAATGCATCTAAAATTTGCATCGTTCAAATGATCATCAGACTTATGGCCTTTGTAAACTTTCCCAAATCTTAGCGCCAATGGGGAGAGAGAATATACCTGTCAGCATATTTAGATATATTGACTTCTACCTTGGTGGTTGTCTACATAATAGTTATAAGCTGCCAACGGTGTACCATCTAGGTTATTCCGGCCTGGTTTCTTGTGATAATAGCTCCCAAGTTAGAAATAATAATATAAGATTCAAACAGTGTGTTTTGTTATACTTTGATAAATTTACACAAAAAATCTTGAAATCACTTTGTAATTAAGTATATGTAGGCGCATAACCTAGGAGTGCTAAACAGATGAGCGTCAAGGCCCGGGACCACTTGTTATTCACATGTTTGGACACCTTCAAGAGGTTGGCCGAGATACAAACGATTTCGAGAAAAATAGGAATTTTGTGAGATGTCTTGGGTATGACTGTGTGTTATTCCAACGATTGGCAAATTGATAAATACTTACGCATAGGAGAACCAGGATGTTCAATTAATCAATAGATGGAGCACTTGCGAAAATAGATCCAATATATACACACAACTATAAAGAAGATATTTGTAAATCGGTTTGTGCAAATTTTGGACAGGGAAGTGAAGAATATTTCTTATCGCATCAACCGATTATTAAACTGATTGCAAAGAGTGCTGAATACAACGGCTAAGAGCAACACATTACCACTAACGACAAAGTGCAATATGGCACTGCAATATTGCGGTCTGGCGAATCAGCAAGGCAGGAATTAATACCGTTAACCTTTTGACAACGAAAAGACAAACACGAAAAATCATTTACAGTTTAATAAATATTCGGTTGGAAATTTTGACGATAATTTGACTAGAACCCTCTTCCTGTCTAATGCTTCTGTTAAATTAGTTTCGGAATTTTAACAGCTTACCTGTATAGTTAAATTGCATTTGAGATTCTGTGAATTCAGTGTCCAAAGGCTTAGATCGGCTACATAGCTCAGCACTATTGCGGCATTAGGCAATAAACAGCTATGGTGGTTAAATAAAAGCAACATAAAAGTGCCCCTCATACCATAGCTTACTGGCCCGATGCTTGGCCGATACCGGGCCGATACTGAAAGTATCGGACCGATGCTGGGCCGATACCGGGCCGATACTGAAAGTATCGGACCGGTATCGGCCCATCATCGGGCCAATAAGCTGCATTATCTGGGGCTAGTCTGTAGATGTATTATAAATAAATGTATTTTATGTAGCTCTGTATGGTTTCTCTTTAGCCCACAGCTTTGCTAATGGATAGATCCGATCTGTCACTCAAATATCTGATGTCATAATAAAGTATGTCACATGTAGGCTGACGTCAAAATAAAAATGCGTGATGAATAACATATCTTAGTCAGTCATGGACATTAAATAGTTCGTCAGGTGTAGGAATTGTATGTCTTCTGTCTAATAAGTTTAGGCTAATTTGACCGAGCGCTGTTCCTGCCATAGGCAGGAATAGCACCCTGTCAAGGCAGTTTCAAATATTCATTAGTTTACTTGTATGTCTATAGTTTTCGTCATATTGAGATTCTGGATCGATCCCAACATGGGTAATGCGTTGATGTAGAAAGATAGATATATAGATAATTCATTCACAATAAGCCTTAGGCCCTTGAGTGTACATTATACAACATACATGCTTGGCTAATACCTTAGATTAACAAAATTAAATTAAATAAGTGTTCAAATTATATAAGTACAAGTAGAAAATTTCTCCTGACAGAATCAGTACTTTGGTTGTATTTCAATGATACAATGAAACTATATGCTATGCACGACTGTGCGGATAATGGTGAGATCCGATCTGTCACCCAAGTATTTGACGTCATAAAAAATCTAAATGACGTAATGATCTGACATTAATATACGAATTGCATGCCTTTGGCGATTCTACAATTTACTAAACATTATGTTAAGTATTTTGAGATTAACTTGACGGCGCTCAGTCAACTTATTCCCAACATGCTCAAACAGCTCATCTGTATAATTACCTTATATTAGATTCTAAGAATTCAAGTTAAGCTCGATTCCAACACGTCGTATTTACATCATATTTACCACCATACAGACACAATGTATTGTTAAGAGCTAAGCTTGGAAATATCGTCCACTACTGATCTAAACGTCAAGTGCATTCATACAAGTATTGCTATAGAGGGATCCCATCTGTTACTCAAAATATCTGACATCATAATCAATTACGTCACATGTTCGGTGGCGTCATAAACAGATTGACGTAAACGTGGAATATATTGATTCTAGAAATTCCTGTTTCACATCGTTGGATCGATTTCAACACGCCTACAAAATGGAAAACGCCTAGCTAAAATGGATGAGAATAGCTTAAATGGATCCCTCCCTTAGGGTTGTAGCTTAGCTCAAAAATATAAATCGATGGGCAGAGCTAGAAATGTATGCACGCACGCACCCCTCCCCAATCCCCACCAGCCGCCCTCCGTCTCGCCCCTCCACCACCCGCCCTACCATCATCCCGCCAACCCACGCACACACGCACGCACGCACTGGCAACACTTTTTTTAATGTTCAACACATCTACTGTACGGTTAACTTAGCATTGGGAGTTCCAATGGTATTTCACCTGTGAAAGTGTTAATGCACCTGCTCTTTGCTTACGACGTTCACTAATTAGAATGTTGGGGTGTGCAGTCCTCCTGATTAATGTCGCGCAGACATCTCGTAATTAAACATGTGTTTACCTGTAAGCACGCTTCTACAGTGCACAACAGTGTGGCTCTGTGATGCAATCAACGTGTTATGTTTGTTTTGAGCTCGGTTAAATTCACACATTCAGTATATTTATTCAGGGATAAGCTAATTTTGAGATGTTCCGCCACCGAATTCTCATTAGATGTCAATGTTTTAGCTCGCGGTGTTGATAGCCCCGGGCTAAATAACACGTAAACTAATCGAGTAAATGAGAGGGGATAAAGAGGGAGGAATAGAAAGGGGTGCTAGTGGTTAGATGGTGGGAGAAGGGAGGAGGGAGGGAGGAAAAGAGAGATGAAGAGAGCGAGAGAGAGAGAGAGAGAGAGAGAGAGAGAGAGAGAGAGAAAACACTTTACGACGCATGGAATAATCAATAGGTGTGTTTTTATCGCTATCCATCTTTATCAGGGAAAACATTTGTTTGCTGCTTGAAAACACCAAAATACATTTTGCACATTTAGTTTCGTCACCAGTTTTATTCTATTTCAAAGTGTTTCATAATGAAAGTTGTCTCAAGTGTAGAAACGCAAAACATTATTATTTCTTTGCGCCTCAAAGAGCTATATTCCAGGACAGTTTGAAGCGTCGCGTATGTTTAGCGCCCTTTGTACCCTGTATTCCCAGAATCTCAATTTCAAGGTAACTATAGGCATATACGTAAATTGTTGAAAATATTTTGAAACTTACTTTGACAAGAACCGCAGCAGCTCCCAGTGAATTTAGTTTCAAAATATTCAACAAAATATTTTATTACATTGTAAATGATTTATCGAATTAGGTTTTAGGATGCAAAGTGTTAGCAAAAATAAACTCTCGATTATGATATTATACTTCGCACCTTCATCTGTCTTAAACACCTACATGCATCAATCACCATTCATAAACAACATACTCTGACAGGATGGATGCAGAAAGATTTGAAAATAATTTGCCTGAATGTGTTTGTTGCCTTGGCCAGCAAACGTTCTCAAGGAAACTACTTTCAAAATTATTTGCTGATCACACATTACGTCACGCTGTTTCCCCTCTTGTAGGCACATTGTGTTTGCGGTGTAGCGTCAAGATGGTTAGTCTCGTTATTACTGCGTTATTGCATTGTATGGTTGCTTGTATGTATAACAGGTTTTCCCTAATGTATAATTAGTTATAATTCTACACAGATACGGAGGAATAGGATGAGTGGAAAAACGCGAGGACCAGGCAGGGAACATTAAAGAAAAACAGAAACGAAATGTCTTTGAAACTCAGAACCGTTGAGAAACCGACATATTAAACCTGTATGCCTACTGGGTGGAAGGAAATGAAACGCTGTGGAAAAACGTCGGTGTAATGCGTATTTGCCTATGAAGATGTCTACCGCTTGAAGCACAGTACAGATCATAAATAGGTTACCATGCTTCCAAAACAAAATCTGAAATGTGCTTAGTACAATTTTGAAAAAAAAAACGATGTAAGAAATGGTCTGTTGAATATTTTGGACTTAAATTTGATTGGAAGCCATTGCTGCCTTATTAAACAGCACCGAATTCCAATCAAATCAAATCCAAAATATTCAACAGTATATTTTATTTTGCTTAGGAAAGATGTTAATGGCACAGAACACAGTATATAATGTCAAAGTTAAAAGGAGATAGATTTTTCTCGGTTCGCACCTCAGTGGTTGACTATCTCGACGTCTTATAGATAATCTCATCCACTCCTTGCCTCTCTCTGTATTAGAAAGTGGTAAAATGTAAAAAAAATGTAGTAGTTGTCTATACCTGCAGTAAATCTGGCATAAATGAAAACTAGAACATATGGATACAATAAATTCTAAGAAATAAACAAGAAAGGAATAGTTCACAGTACAGCTCGGAAATAACTTAATATTTCCAAAGCCAAGTAAAAGGGATTGTTAAATCTGTTTACCCTGATTGAATAGGAAGATATTGTTGCAATCCAATTATGTTAACAGAGCATTTCTTACTAACTAATATGTTTCCATGTTTGTTTTGGAATGCATGATATATTGTTATTGGCTGTACTGTGATATTTCGCAGATTTGATGCTCGGATTTCTAGAATGACAAACTGATGTATTTCTCAATGCGAATCTCAACGGACCAGGACAGACATTTCTTTCATCAATAGGCCGATAGTGGGTGCTTGCAAATAAAGTCCACAATTAAAGCACACAATTGTCAGCGTACGTGTATCTTATGATTCCATCAACCGAAAATTAATAAACCGACACTGCGCCCTAGCCAAGTCCATTACCTAGGCCTACATAAATATACGCTTTGCAATCATGGGCGGGACTGTACTGGATGGCTTTTGTCCCTCATATACCTTTGTTCGCGTACTGTATATTTAGGACACTGCCTAGCAATTATGAAAACTAAATAGGCCCAATACGCAAACATGCAAACATCAGTGATTAGTTTCTCTTGCAAAACATTGGGAAAACGTAACGTATAGAGGTTTTTTAAATAGCGTGGCTTAAGGTCGTTGCTGTCATAGCGAGCTATGCCGTACTAAAGTCAGAATTAGGCCCATATGAAACGTACGGTAATTGTAAAATCGCGTGCTGTAGCGGAAGAGTTAACAAATGTATTGATTTTACAGAATGTTTAACACGATGCTCCAAATTGCAGTATCCTTGGAATCAAGTTTCATGTCAACCATATACATTCAGTTATGTGTATACTGACAGTCTTTGCAGTAGGCCCTATAGAAGAGTGTCTGTTGATGACAAGTGGCTGATTGATGCGAATTATTTGGCATAATAAATTGCTTTTGGCTTAAAGAACCACAATTTCTGTGCCACAGTTACCCCAAAAGCAAATAGACGTTTTGAACAGATAGGCCTGTATTTAGATCCACAAGGTGTGGTGAATCTGTATGCTAATGTGTAAGGGTTAAGGGATCGATTGACTTTAACACGACTCTCAAAACTGTGTGATCCATGCAATCAAGTTTAACCCCATAGTCTAACTGTGACAGCTTAATGACGGTCTAAAATAGCCTGCTTTCAGAACGACAAATTATCACGTGTGAGCGGATCTATGATGGATTGTTTGTGGTCGGAGGATAATAACAGTATTTGGACGCCTATTTGTGGCCAGTAGGATGGGCTATTGGAGGGAATGTCATTGGTCATGGGAAATAACCAGACACTGTATTATATACCCTCGTTACAACGAATCAGTTGCGTGATTAATACCTGATCGTTTTCGTATTACACTCCCGACCAGACTCACTGAACTTCGATAAAACAGTACAATTGATTAGTGAAAATACTTTCAACCATAAATATGCGAAACTGATTTATTATTTGATTATCGGCATCATCTTAATTACCATCGTCTAATTGTTATCGGTTGCAGATGACATTGTGTTTGCCATTGTAATATCTGTTTGTCAAAAACAATGACACCCCACCTTCTCCACCTCTTCAAAGTGCCTTTTGCATTCTTGCAATATTGCGGTTGTCTTGCATTTCTGCAACAATTCACCTTTCCAGAGTATCCATCTATCATCTGACCCCGTATGACGTCATAATCAACTCACCGCGTGTATGATGACGTCACAATCATTACGTCACAAAGGGTTCCACATAGACCGTCATCAAATCTCAAATACTCTGACACGTTGTACGAAGTGTATGTCTTTGTAATTCTTTGCTATTTAACAAACATGTTGTTGAATATTTTGAAACTAATTTGACTGGGCGCTGTTGCTGCCTTAGGCAGCAGCTATCAGTCAAATTGGTTTCAAAATATTCAACAGCTTACCTTGTGTAGTTTTTCGGAAATTGATAGGCAGGGTGTTCAGAGATCGATCGATCCCAACACGAACGAGGTGTGGGTGGACCTTAGCTAGAGATGGGCGGGGCATAGCTAAAACCGGACCGGTTCATTAGTAGGCCTAACTATGCTTTATTGTTTACCACATCCAATATCTCACAAACTGTCACTATAAATCCCAACAATCATTAGACCTTTCTCGGATGACATACCGATAGTAACACAAGTCGTGTCTATAACACCAATTACCTCATTTCATGGTTTAAACAACCATGGATATGGCATTCCTAGGCGTCTCAACATTTAATAATAAAGATATCGAATACTGGTGCTATGTTCGCGTCAATGATTGGGAGAGTCCGGCGTGTCGCCGCATAATAGGTATGTATATAAGCGTTTAAACATCGCGTATTTGATAAGTAGCAATGAATACGGAGTATATAGATAGGCTATTGTCCCAGAGTGACTATGTCAATATATACTATAATTGTAGTGCCGGATATTGTTACTAACAATGAATACGACTTGTAGTCAAGGAGCGGGTCAGAAAATGAATGGCATCATATAACACATCATATTTACACGTTATCGCTACACCTCTGCTTAATACTAGCAAACATGTTAAAATCAACAGCCTTTCAAATCCGTCAGCTTTTTTGCACGCATTAGCTAGTTCGGAATACGCCGCTCCTTGTACGGTGCCAAATTTCATTGGGTATTTTCTGACAGCTGGGAATGGATAAATCCAGTTTTAGCAATGCCCGCCCATATCTAGCTAAGCTCCACCCACGCTTTGCCGGTACAGAGATCGATCAAACCCTGAACTCCCTCAATCTCAGTTTCCAGAAAACTATGCAGGTAAGTTGTTGAATATTGTGAACCTACTTTAACTGGGTGCGTGGCAGCAACAGCGCACAGTCCATTTAGTTTCAAAATATTCAACAGAATGGATAATAAATAGAAAAGACACAATTCGTACAACTGACGGGCTCTTGACTGTTCCAGGAGGATTTAGCTATGCCATTCATGACGTGTTTGATTGCGACGTGAGCATACCTGTGACGTAATTGATTATGACGTCATATACTTGACTGATAGATGGAATTCCTTTATTGAGAGATTATGTCGTTTAAACATCCGGTTTTAGATCAGGATAGGCATTCTTAAATTCACCACGTTCAGATTATTTTTTAAATAACACCATTCCTGCCTATTTGTTGCTAATTATTTGGAAGAGAACTTATGGAACTCTAACCCTAGGCTAAGCATAAACCTAGCTTCTAACATTGCAGTTTGAGCTCAAGTATTGGAAATTAGAACTTAACCTTCCAGTCACAGACATCTTCTGACATTCAGTGTGCCTGAGGAACTGAGGAACTGAGGAACTGAGGAACTGAATCTGTTGTTTGGAGGAAAGCTTTCGCTTCAAATTCATGTTTCGAGCTACAAGACTATTCAGAATCGTCTCCACCCTGCTAATTCACATTTCCAGAGTATCCATCTATCATCTGACGTCATATGATGTCATAATCAACTAAGCGGCGCGTAGGATGACGTCATAACCCGTACGTCATAAATGATTCTATTTGGCCTGTCTTTAACTCTTAATAGCCCGACACGTTGTACGAATTGTATGTCTCTACTATTTAATAAACATGCTGTTGAATATTTTGAAACTAATTTGACTGGACGACGTTGCTGCCATAGGCAGCAACAGCGTCCAGTAGTTGAATATTTTGAAATAAATTTACCTGGAAAACATTACTGCCTGTAGCAACGTCCGTCAGTCAAAATATTTTCAAAATACTCAATTTAATTGAGATAAAGGGGCATCATCAGTGAAATGGTTAATATCCAAATATCTTACTTGTTTTCATTTGCATGCATGCGTGTATGTATTTTTATTTTATTGACGCACTGGCAACGTGCGGATTCAATTTCCATGTGCTAACTTAGCCGACAGTCATGCACCCACTAGTTTAATTTGTTGATCACCATCTCCCGGTCGGGGGATCGAACCGCCATTCTGCAACTCCGCATAGCATCAGCAACCAGGCATCTTTCCACTGGACCACCGCACCAAGACTAAAAGTCAAGGATTGGCCGACCACCTTTCACATGTCTGATATACTGACACACTGACGATTCATATGGGACTATCTGTGGATGCACATGCCACGATTCAATCCTAGGCTTTTACGCCTATTGTACTCTGACTCCAGCACGGCTCTGGCAGTATATGTATTTTTATTTTATTGACGCACTGGCAACGTGCGGCTTCAATTTCCATGTGCTAACTTAGCCGACAGTCATGCACCCATTAGTTTAATTTGTTGATCACCATCTCCCGGTGGTCGCGGGAATCGAATCGCCATTCTGCAACTCCGCATAGCATCAGCAACCAGGTATCTTTCCACTGGACCACCGCACCAAGACTAAAAGTCAACGATTGGCCGACCAGCTTTCACATGTCTGATATACCGACACACTGACGATTCATATGGGACTATCTGTGGATGCACCTGCCACGATTCAATCCTAGGATGTTTAAGCCTATTGTATGTATTCTGCGTATATGTACACCTATTGTACTGCCTATGGTTCAAATGTAATAGTAATAGAAATAGTAATAGATATGAGAATAATAGTAATAGTAATAGTAATAGTAATAGTAATAGTAATAGTAATAGTAATAGTAATAGTAATAGATCAGATCTTGAATAATTGTAATAGTAATAGTAATAGAACGAATTGAAAGTAATAGTAATAGTAATAGATATAAGGTAATGGTCCTTCCATTTTTAGCTATGCCCTGCCCATCACTAGCTAAGCTCTACCCACACCTCGCCGTGTTGGGATTGATCGATCCCCGAATGCCCTAGCTATCAATTTCCTGAAAACTATGCAGGGAAACTGCTGAATATTTTGTAACTAATTTGACTGGGCGCTGTTGCTGCCTATGGCAGCAACAGCGCCCAGTCAAATTAGTTTCAAAATATTCAACAGAATATTTATTAACTAGTAGACATACAATTTCTACAACAACGCATAGCCCGTCTTCAAATATGGGTTCGTGACGTACTTATCGACGTCATTCATTATGATGTCATTCTACACATCACGTAGTTGATTATGACGTCATATTATGGGTAGATACTCTGGAAAGGTGAATTGACCCCATCCCTGAAATGTTCGTGGATACATTGCAATACCACATTATTAGTTTTAGCTATGCTTTAAAGATAGTCTAGAACTTGTCTACTGAATCTATGGGCTCATTTAGTAATGGATGAATGGCACGCCCATCTCTAGTTAATCTCCACCCACACGATGGATATGGATCGATGGATACCCCACTCCCTGAATCTCAATTTCCAGAACACTATACAGGTGAGCTGTTGGATGTTTTGATACTAATGTGACTTGGCGCTGTTGCTGCCAAACTATAATTTCAAAATATTCAACCGAATGTTTATTAAATAGCATAGGCATACAATTAGTGCTACTTGACAGACTCTTAAGTGTTTATGACAGACTTACACGATTCAGACGTAATTGATTAGGATACCTGCCTATACATGTGGCGTTGTTGATAATGGCGTCATATGATTGATCGATAAACTGGATTCCTGTATTGTTTTGAAAGCTTACATTTACTCATTCAGGAAAATAATGTTATTAGCTGGCATGGTCTTATTAGCTGAAATGGGCAGCGTGGCCAAGTGAGCTTTGGCCATGGCTAACCTCCATCATCTGTCCTTTCATATGAGCGAGAATTCGCATGAGAAGAAAAACCAAAGTGTCTGATCGAAGGATAAAACTTACTCTTACTTATAAACAGATTTGAGGTCTTTTATTAACTCACTAGTCATTGATATTGCAGAGTCTCAATTGCAGGACAGGTATAAAGGATAGGCTTGAATATTTTGAATAATTCCAGTCAAATTTGTTTCAAAGTATTCAAAAGACTATTCCCTAAATCATAGATAATTTGCGTGAAATGTTTAAGGAGTTAAGACTGGATTACTGGGGGAAATGCATTTTATGTCCAACAGGTAACCGTTGATTGACTACCTATGTTTAACCCTTTAATGGTCAAGCCGGCCAAAACCACTCTCTGGAGTGCTCCTTAAGGATGTCAATTTGCAGGCCAAGAGATGACTATTTTTGAAATTTCACAACTGGAATGCCTGGCTCGATAACCGAGCCAGTCATTCCAGTGGTAAATTATCAAAAATAGTCCTCTCTTGGCCAGCAAATGGACATTCAATGAGTAAATATTTAGATTTTCCTGACCAAATTTGACCATGAAAGGGTTTAATATACTGCCATTGTGTGACTCCCAAATGTAATTTGTCTGTAGCCATCACCTTGAAAACATCACATAGTAATAGTTTCTTATCGATAATTTCCAAGCGACTACTTGCATGCATCATGCTACGAATCTGTCAGAAACTAGCGGTGCCAAGCTGGTGGAATTGATAAATATCTCTTACTTAATGTCCTATTATAGGCATGGACGATTTCTCCAACGTCACCAAAGAGGGATTACATAGAACGTAACAACGTTACGTCGCGTGTTACGTGTTCATCATATATCTGGCTCTCAGTTTGGCAAATGGAATCAGTCTCCGCGTGCTTTCAGGAATGTTTTAGCGCGGTGGAGACGTTGATGATTTTAGCCTTATCTCTCGGAGACTATAAAGCATAAATCATATGGCATGGCTTTAGAAAGGATTTGGCAATGGTGCTTATAGCGTTGTTCCAACTCTATACGCGAAGATAATATCTAAAAAATAATGTATTGTTATTTCCCATAAGCTATAGCGTAACGCGGCATAACCTTATTCATGCATACCCAGCAGGCGTGTAATGCCATACGTTAAGGCAAACGACGCCAGACAGTTGCGTGGAAGGATGGTCATGTCAGAAGTTCATTTATCATACTCAGGAACGATCTTATATTCTTAGATTTGACACGACTACTCACCCATGCATACATTCACCCGCATTGGCATTCATCAACACTCGCTAGCAACTGTGTTATCTTATGCTAAGTTAAGTTCATTCTAAAAAAACTCTACAGCGAAAGTATATACAAAATGTACAATGTTATACTATTATTGTATAAATACTTATTATCATTATTTCATCAAACAATACAGTATTCAACAAACAGTAGTTTCTCTAATTTAACTTAATATCTACACGCAGATCACCGTATATATTTATGTATGTAAAGGGCGGGAAAAGGAGACCATCAAATGCAGCCGGCTGGTAAACCTATACTAATCCATGTATTGCTAAATAATTGAGATCATTTAAACAATCTAAATATACTCATTATGAATTTACGCAGTGATATTATTTTCGCGCGCGGTTGTTCATTCGTTAACTTACTCATTTTAAATGTATTTGGGTGAAGACGAACATATGTATCCATATGCTGTTTCCGTTCTCCAGCGCGTATTGAGTATTCAAACAAATGGTGGAATTTATCTCCTATTTGATTTTAATCGCATATAAAGCATACACGTTCATACCTGGGTGTCACCTTGCCATACTTTCTCACCTCTCCTGGTAATTTGTGCCTACAAGTTCTGAATTTACATAATAGTTTTGCAAAGTTCTGCGAGAGAGAAATTAAATATTTTTCAAACTTAAACTCGTTTTTAAGGATTCTACAGGTTATGCAAGCCGTTAGTTACTATTAAAGAATTCACCCCTTCAATATGGAAACATTTAATTAGAGGTATAATTTTTTATATTTTCTGGTTCAAGTTGAATTTTGGTGTGTTGGGGGGTGGGGGCGGGGGTGGGGGTGGGGGGGGGGCTATTGCGTTTATTGCAAGAGGTTATGTAATTTTGGCAGTCTTATCTTTCACAATACGTCCCGGTGACATCTGAGGTAGTTGCTCTTGCATTCTCCTTGGCAGGAAAAGCCTTCTAATATAAATATGTAAACTGATATAAAGTACTGTCTATCACTTTATACACGCATAAATACGCTAATATGTCTCCAAAACAGAAACAGAAACATATACTTAGTATAATTTTGAACGCGATGTAAGAAATGTTCTGTTTGGAGAGTTTTGTTGAATTAATTTGATTGAAAGCCGTTGCTGCTTTGGCCAGAAATGGCTTATAATCACATTAAGTAAAACGTATTCAACAGTACATTTTATTTTGTTTTTCGAAACATAACAAATTATCTCTAAGGTGTACTGTAGGCTTAATATTTTAGCACTTCAAGACAGCTATGCAGACAAGCTGTTGAATATTTTGAAACTAATTTGACTGGGAGCTGTTGCTGCCTATGGTTTCAAAGAATTCAACCAAATATTCTTCAACATTATAGTTAGAGGGATATTTGTAGACAAAAGATGGTGACCGCTCTACGACTTAAAGGACGGCCAGATCCTGGCAGCATAATCTATATTCTATAGCATATCACTTGTATTCAGAATGACGCTGTCCATTGTGATTAATTATTGGTGCTTTGTAAGGTGGTCGTTAATAACAGGTTTTACTGTTGTATCGTGGGGTGGGGGTGGGGGGTGGGGTGGTGAGGGATGAGATGACACCTCCACGCCGGTCTTCTCCGTAAGTACCACCTATAACATCGATATTACATGCATTCGAGAGACTAAGGTATCTAAGCACTCAGAGAAGCAAATTCAGACATGCCATAAGCTAGTACTTGTTTCAATATCGTGGGTGGGGTGTTTTAAAGATTTAATTATACACAACTGGACAACCATATGATGCTAATCATAGATGTATTCACTACGACGTGCGGTACAGAACAGAGAGAGATTATATGTAGACCAGTAAATATATAAGTTGGCTTATAGCGCGTGGTAATGTGATAGGGGTATATGTTTCTAGCTAGATCCAATATTGTTACACCCTCTCCGCTAACGAAGAGAAGGTCGTGATTCATGATCTGGGTATCTTTGTGGCATTTTGATATTGCGACCTGACCTTGTGGTATTTGACCTCGAATCTGGGGACAGTGAACAATGCTGTCTCCTATTGCGAATGATACCCTCAGTCTCAGTCATTTCAGCTTTGGGACATACCGGAATTAATCGAGGAGGGGTTAATTGGCGTTGTACTCCCAGTTGGACATAGTCATCATCAGACAGCATATCATGCGATGGTGACTCGTGTGTTGCTCTCAGATCACGTCTGTTTCGTCTAAGTCGTTGGCCCTCATGGGTTTCAACAGTGTATGTGCGCTGACCAGAGCTTGATAAACTCGAGAGTATGAATGTGATTTGCAAAGTGGATAAACCAACAGATTGGGTAAATCAGATGTCGATTGCAGAGAAGAAGTCAGGTGACATGAGGATATGCTTAGACCCTCTCAATACCTCTCAATGCACACCCAAAACGTGAACATTATAGATTGCCCATCTTAGATGATGTCTTGCCTAGATTAAGTAAAGCCAAGAAATTCTCAGTGTGTGATTTGAGACACGGATACTGGCACTGTGAGCTTGATGATGGCTCTAGCTATTTGACAACTTTTGGTACAAATTTTGGTAGGTACCGCTGGCTTCGCTTGCCTTTTGGTTTGAGTGTGAGTAGTGAAATATTTCAAAAGCGTCTGTGTTCTGCACTAGAAGGCCTTGAGGGGGTCCAGTGTGTTGCAGATGACGTCATTGTACATGGAGTCAATGACACCGATCATGATGAAAAGACGACCAGATTCCTTCAGTGTTGTTTGAAACATGGAATCCAACTAAACCCTGAAAAATGGCAGTTTCGTCTGAATGAAATTAAGTTCCTGGGTCATGTGATCACTGCTGAAGCGCTCAAACCTGATCCAGCGAAAATTGAGGCTGTTCACGACATGGATAGACCCAAAGACGTTGAAGCTGTCCTGAGACTTCAAGGAACAGTTGGGTACCTGTCTAGATTTGTACCTAAACTTTCTGAAGTACTCAGTCCAATCACCAGACTCACTCATAAAGATGTTACGTGGGATTGGACACAGGTGCAAGAAAATGCCTTTGTTGAGTTGAAGCGGCTATTGACAGAAGCGCCCATATTGGAATATTTTGATCCAGAGAAGCAGCTGGTCATCCAGTGTGACGCTTACAAACTAGGTATAGGTGCGGCTTTATTACAAGATGATCAGCCAAATGCGTATGCCAGTCGTGCGTTAACAGACACTGAGACCAGATATTCAACTATGGAGAAAGAAATGCTAGCCATAGGGTTTGCACTTGAAAGGTGGCACCAGTTCACCTATGGTCGACCTGTAGTTGTGAATTCTGACCACAAGCCTCTGCAATCAATTACACGCAAACCTCTAGATAGAGCGCCAAAGAGATTGCAAGGTATGCTTATGAGAGCATTAATTTATGACATTAATGTGAAATACATGGAGGGTCAGAAGATGTATTTAGCAGATACTTTGAGTCGTGCTTATTTTCCACAGAGTGTCAACCGGTCCAACCATACAGAATTTGAGACAGTCAATGCTGTCGATTTTGTGCCCATGAGAAGTGAACGAATTGCCCAGATTCGTCGTGCAACAGATGGTGATTCCATATTGTCTTTGTTGAAGAATGCAGTTCAAAATGGATGGTCTGCAAAGGATAAGTCCCCCTCTCTGATTGCTGATTTCTACAGCATTCGTGATGAATTGGCTGTTTGTGATGGTTTGATTTTTAGAGGTGAGGGACTTGTGATTCCTCAGTGCATGAAGGAACAGATCATGGATGAGATCCATAATAGTCACAGTGGTGTTGAAGGTTGTCTGAGATTTGCTCGAGATTATGTCTATTGGCATGGTATGACAAAGGACATACGTGCAATGGTGCAGAAGTGTGCGGTGTGTAGAGAATTTGATGTCTCTCAACCTAAAGAAACTCTTGTGTGCCCCGAGATCCCAGAAAGGCCATGGCAGGTGGTAGGTATTGACCTACCCTCATTTGAAGAGAAGTCCTATCTTGTTACTGTTTGCTACCATTCAAATTTCTGGGAACTTGATCGCCTGTATGACACAACTACTAAAGCTGTTCTCCGTAAGTGTAAGACATATTTTGCTCGCTATGGGAAGCCAGACACCATAGTTAGTGATTGTGGGCCGCAGTTTACATCTAGTGAGTTCCAACGATTTATGGTCGAATGGGATATTGATCATAATATGAGCTCACCTCATTATCACCAATCAAATGGTAAAGCAGAAGCTGCGGTGAAGGCTGCGAAGAAACTGCTTATGAAGACAGCAAAATCTGGCACAGATTTCTATAAAGCTCTATTAATACGTAGACATATTCCACAACAGAAAACTGGTTTAAGCCCAGCCCAGATGCTTTTTGGGCACAGAACGAAAACAAGCATGCCTGCTTCACAGAAACATTTAGCAACTGAGGTTGACAAGAGTGATATCGTTGAGAAACTTGAAGCTGAGCAAGCGCGCCAACAACACAGTTACAACAGAACAGCGAAAGATCTCCGCCATCTTGAAATTGGTGATGTTGTCCACATAAAACCTAATAAGCTTGGTGACAAATCATGGAAGAGAGGCAGCGTTATTGAGAAAGTAGGTCAGCGCTAGTCCGAGTAGTTCACTGTATATAACAGAGGCAATGGCTGCCCTAACTTTAGTTATGAACGGGGAAAAAGGTTAGCGTTTTTAAGGCTAAAACCATCCCAAATTACTAAAGTTAACACTCATATCGTTCCAACTAAGTTACCACCACCGCCACCATGTTTCAATATCGTGGGTGGGGTGTTTTAAAGATTTAATTATACACAACTGGACAACCATATGATGCTAATCATAGATGTATTCACTACGACGTGCGGTACAGAACAGAGAGAGATTATATGTAGACCAGTAAATATATAAGTTGGCTTATAGCGAGTGGTAATGTGATAGGGGTATATGTTTCTAGCTAGATCCAATATTGCTACAGTACTCATGGAGCAAAAAAGGCCACATACCGGGGCTTAGGCTTCGTAATAGGACCAAGGCTCTTGGACCATGCGATTAGTTTTGGATACGTCATTTATCACGTTGCATTCATCGACCTGGCTATAGCTAAAAGTTAAAAGACATTTTGTTGAATATTATTTCACAAATTTCGCGGGTAATTGTTGCCATATTAAAATAAAAATATTCAGCAGATTTATAATATAGCTATCTTGATATTTAGATTTCTTGGAATTCGGGATTGAAATTGATTCCAGGACTCGCAGAAGTAGGCGGAGTTTAGCTAGAAAAATGGGCGTGGCATAGCTAGAATTGGCTCCCTCAAGTGAACACACTCTCTTGTTCATTAACATATAAGCTTAAAATTGAAAAGCAATACAGTTTTCAATCCGGTGTTTGTTAATCAAACAACTAGAGTTAATTTTAAAAACATATATTCTACTACTATGTAAATGAAATGTATCACGTGTAGATCTGGAAACGGGTTCTGAAATATCAATAATACAGATCGCTTGGGAAAATCAAGCAGGCAAATTAGCCTGTGTCAATCTTTGTTGTGATTCATAGATGCTATCTTACGGAAAACTGTCAAAAGACGGAAAAGATTAAAAAGTAATCAATTCGATTAGGGACAAGATTTTTTAGTCGATTTTATTGTTCGACAGACAGAAACACAAGCGCATATCGATCTGATCACTTAACCATACATTTTTAGTTCACGGCAAACGTTCAGCTTATTTGTTAATGTATTAGAGGTTAGGCGAGTGATAGAAGCTATGCCTATGTCACGCCATGGTCTCGCTAGTGGAATCCTCTCTTATCTTGAACGTGAACCTGCACTTTTATCTACTCCCAAGTCATACATACATACATGACGCATGGGGAAAACGATTTTACAATATTTTTAAAAACCTGTGAGACATATTTATGAAAATCTGGTCGATATGTGAGATGACCTCTCAGGCGAGGTCATAGTATTTCTATGCGACAGGTAATTCCATCCAACGTACATATTCATATTGTGCCCACTGAATTTTCATTCTCTATATCACAACATACTGACAGTAACCGTTTCTAACCGTCAGACGGCTGAGTTTTCGAAGACGACCTATCACAGGAGTTATATCTCTGGAACTGCTAAATATTTTGAAAACAATTTGGCTGAAAGTTGTTGGTGGCTAAGCCACCAACAACTTGCAGTCAAATTGATTTCAAGATATTCAGCAGGTCGAGAGTTTGTACTCATTGACAGTATTGTCTGGTGGTTTATAGCCGTAATTTAGCCTATCGTAGCTGATTGGATCAGTGGCGATTGTAATTCTTAAACAAACATTTGCATTCATAAACCGTTTAATATATTTTATTGATCGAATCTCGAAGGGTTTTTTGGCAGAAAGGAAAACTGATTACCCCGTCAAAAATTTCCGAGTACGTCCATTAGTCCCAATTCGTCATATCAGTCAGTATAGCCAGCATGTGAAAGCTGGTCTGCTAATCCGAGATTTATTATCTTGGCGCGGTGGTCCAGCGGAAAGATGCCTGGATTAATGGTGCTATGCGGAATTGCAGCATGGCGGTTCGATCCTCAAGTGGGGAAATGGTGATGAACAAAGTAAGCTTACTTTGGTGAGGTTTGCACCGAAATTTAAGCCAGCAGGTTGTCCGTGCGTTAGCTAAGAAAGACGATATGGCTGCTGTTGCTTCTCGTGCTGGTGCTGCTGCGGGTGCTGGTGCTGGTGCTGCTTCTCGTGCTGGTGCTGGTGCTGCTTCTCGTGCTGCTTCTCGTGCTGGTGCTGCTGCTGGTGCTGGTGCTGTGCTTCTTCTCGTGCTGGTGCTGGTGCTGCTTCTCGTGCTGCTTCTCGTGCTGGTGCAGGTGCTGGTGCTGGTGCTGCTTCTCGTGCTGATGCTGGTGCAGGTGCTGGTCCTGGTGCTGCTTCTCGTACTGATGCTGGTGCTGGTGCTGGTGCTGGTGCTGGTGCTGGTGCTGGTGCTGGTGCTGGTGCTGGTGCTGGTGCTGGTGCTGGTGTTGGTGCTGGTGCTGGTGCTGGTGCTGGTGCTGGTGCTGCTGCTGCTGCTGCTGCTGCTGCTGCTGCTGCTGCTGGTAGTGCTGTTGCTGGTGCTGCTGCTGCTTCTCGTACTGGTGCTGGTGCTGGTGCTGGTGCTGCTCCTCGTACTGGTGCTGGTGCTGCTTCTCGTGCTGGTGCAGGTGCAGGTGCTGGTGCTGGTGCTGGTGCTGGTGCTGGTGCTGGTGCTGGTGCTGGTGCTGGTGCTGGCGCTGGTGCTGGTGCTGGTGCTGGTGCTGGTGCTGGTGCTGGTGCTGGTGCTGGTGCAGGTGCTGGTGCTGGTGCTGCTTCTCGTGCTGCTTCTCGTGCTGGTGCAGATGCTGGTGATGGTTCTGGTGCTGCTTCTCGTGCTGGTGCTGGTGCTGGTGCTGGTGCTGGTGCTGGTGCTGGTGCTGGTGCTGGTGCTGGTGCTGGTACTGGTACTGGTGCTGGTGCTGGTGCTGGTGCTGGTGCTGGTGCTGGTGCTGGTGCTGGTGATGGTGATGGTGCTGGTGCTGGTGCTGGTATTAGTGCTGGTTCTGGTGCTGGCGCTGGCGCTGGTGCTGGTGCTGGTGCTGGTGCTGGTGCTGGTGCTGGTGCTGGTGCTGGTGCTGGTGCTGGTGCTGGTGCTGGTGCTGGTGCTGGTGCTGGTGCTGCCGGTGCTGGTGCTGGTGCTGCTGCTGTTGCTGCTGCTGCTGCTTCTCGCGTTGAAGCTGGTGCTGGTGCTGGTACTGCTCCTCGTGCTGATATTAGTGCTGGTGCTGCTGCTGGTGCTGCTTCTCGTGCTGTTGCTGTTGTGGTTGCTGTTGCTGGTGCTGTGCTGGCACTGCTGCTGCTGCTGCTGCTGCTGCTGCTGCTGCTACTGCTGCTTCCCGCGCTGAAGCTGGTGCTGGTGCCGGTGCCGGTGCCGGTGCTGGTACTGCTTCGCGTGGTGGTGCTGGTGTTGTTGCTGATGCTGCTTCTCGTGCTGGTGCTACTGGTGCTGCTGGTGCTGCTGCTGGTGCTGGTGCTGGTGCTGACGCTGGCGTTGGTGCTGGTGTTGTTGCTGCTGCAATAACAACAAGGACAACAGCAACAACAACAACAACAACAACAACAACAACAACAACAACAACAACAACAACAACAACAACAACAACAACAACAATAATAATAATAATAATAATAATAAAAATAATAATAATAATAATAATAATAATAATAATAATAATAACAATAATAATAATAATAATAATAATTGTAGCCGCGGCATTCAGAAAAACATTTTGGTATCGTTTTGAGATCTTTCAAAATGAAACCGAACGATAGCTATCCCACAGGTTCGAACGTCTAGACAATTGATGACGGACGTAAATATTCCCGAAATGGTGATCTAAATACGATAACATTTTGAATATACTTCTACAGTTATACAACACATGCCTACGGTCAAAACAGTAGTTCTATGCGATGACGACATAATCCTAATTTTAATACGGTAAATACGTTTAGCATAACACCTAACACACCCGGAAGGAACACCGGTAAGATAGAAACATAGACAGCCAGACAGCTCTTCTGGCATATAAAAAACCATATCAACTCTGTAATAATTTTCCCCAATTTTCGAACAATCCTGCCTGCATTATGTTGCATATTTTATTCTAAATTGACTGGAGAGCAACGTCTCCTCGCCAAATTAATGTCACAATATGCAACATAATGCATGCATGATTGTAAGGGAAATTGAGAACATCAGATTCCTACATCGCCAAGCATAAAGATGTGTTGTAATTTTGGGCACCGCGTTGAATGGGTTCAGTAAGCCCCTCCAGCATGTTTTCCTACAATTTCAAAATGTAGACAACATGTCCTTTTCTCATGAGGAAATCTAAGCCCTATGATCAGAGTCACTTCACACGGATGACTGGCCTGTAATTATTTTGTTCATCGATGGCTATGCGAGATTACGACTCGCGACGCACAATACAGACAACGGGACAATGGCGAATGTAGATGGCCGATTTTCCACGAAGCTGATTAATCATTAGATAGGCAACAAAATAGCATGAAGCGACTGGGGGCGGGGATATGTTATTTAGGCGAAATGTTCGGACAATGTAATGTGCATCATTTATTGATCTACAGGAACTCTAAGTAGTAACGATCTGGAAATACTATATGTTAAATAACGATAACGTCCATCCGTCCGTTCGTCTTGCCGTCCGTCCGTCCGCCCGTCCGTCTGTTCATCCGTCAGTATGTCCACCCGCAAGCCAGCTCATCCGCGCATCCATCTATCCAGCAGTCTGTCCATTCATGCATCTATCCGTCCGTCAGTAAGTCCGCCCACCCACCCGCCCACCCGCCCACCTGCCTGCCCGCCGTCCCATCCGTCCCATCTGTCCATCCATCTATCCATCCATCCATCATCCACCCACCCACCCACCCACCCACCCATCCACCCATCCACCCATCCACCCACGCACCCGCTCGCCCGCCCACCCACCCACCCATCCATCCATCTAAAGCCCAGGGACTCACCGACACACCCATCCACCCATGCACCACCAACCCACCCACCCGCTCGCCGGCCCATCTGTCCTACTGTCCGCTAGCCAGCCTACCTGCTGGTCTATCTGCCCGCCTGCTTGCCGGCCCACCTGCCTATTCATTCATTCATTCATCCATCCATCTATCCATTCATCCATCCATCCACATATAACGATTCACACATTTGCCGTTTCTGCTGATATCCTGTAGGGTTGCTACGGTACACAGTGCTATATATCTGCCGTTCTACTAAGCATAGCAGGAGAAAGCCATTTCCCTTTTATATCGTCGGTTACCAGGTGGCTCATTTCCGGGATCACTAGAAATATATCGCTGTGCAAGATTCTATCTCGAAGCCTACACAATTTATACCATCATGGTATTTGCCATCTCTACTGCCACTGCTACTGTCGGTAGTAGTGTTGGTGATACTGCCGCTACCGCTACGGCTACCGCTACGGCTACCGCTACGGCTACCGCTACGGCTACCGCTACGGCTACCGCTACGGCTACCGCTACTACGGCTACCGCTACTACGGCTACCGCTACTACGGCTACCGCTACTACTACTACTACTACTACTACTACTACTACTACTACTACTACTACTACTACTACTACTACTACTACTACTACTACTACTACTACTACTACTACTACTACTGATGCTGCTGCTGCTGCTGTTGCTGCTGCTGCTGCTGCTGCTGCTGCTGCTGCTGCTGCTGCTTCTGCTGCTGCTGGCTGCTGCTGCTACTACTACTACTACTACTACTACTACTACTTCCACTACCTCTACTAGAACCGCCACCGCCTCCGCCGCCGCCGGCATCACCAACCCCCCCCCCCCCCCACCACCACCACCACCACCACTACCACCACCACCACCACCACCACCACTACTACTACTACTACTACTACTACTACTACTACTACTACTACTACTACTACTACTACTACTACTACGACGACGACGACGACGACGACGACGACGACGACGACGACGACGACGACGACGGCGGCGGCGGCGGCGGCGGCGACGACGACGGCGACGACTGCTACTGATACTGCTACTACGACTACGATTACGACGACCGCATGACCAAGTGGCAGTGCGTCGACAATGACAGGGTTCATAGAACTACTGCTTGGCAATAATAAAACCTACATACATGCGAGTGCCTAGTGATATATGCCGAGGGATCGTAGAAAAATAAAGTAAAGTATCTAAAATGTATACACCATCAGTTCCAGTCAATGCGTGTGGTTGCAAGACAGGTGGTTGAAGACTACTCCCCTGAAAGAAGATTGTTGTCCTCTGGATGGTGGAACAGTCGTAGAGCACTCGCCTCCCAAACGCTAAGCAGAAGGAGCCGCAGAATTGTCGTGGTGCGAACCCTACTCACGTCTAAATTTGCAAAAGGTAAAACTAATGCCGCTGCTGCTGCTGCCGCCGCCGCCGCCGCCGCCGCCGCTGCTGCTGCTCATAAATATGATGTATGTGCGGATCATTATCTGAAGCCTTCTGAAGAGCCGACCTAAATTCCCACTCAAGTATTAGATTAGCACTTCGGCACGTTTCTTGTAAGTGCTTGCAGATTTTCCTGCTTGGACCACTTGAGATATTCAGCGTTCAAGCCTCATAACGACAACATAACAAGCATCCTATCTCGTTACAGAAGACGTCTAGTTGTCAGAATGTCTAAAATGAACACTTATACCGAGGGTCACTGAATGGTTAAGATTGGTCAGTAAAGACAGGTAGTCGGACTAGTAGAGATAGCTACTGATCCAGAATTTAATTCGATCCGTATTTGTATTCCCTTATCCAGATCACATCCTGGTAATCCTCTTACACAACAAGTTCATGCGTTGTGTTAAATTTGAGCCAAATTGGATCAGCAGTTTTTTAGATGCACATGTAATTGCAAGAACGGTGGTACCGTAAGGCAGCGTTTTTCTCGTGTTTTTATGGCTATATTGATAGGAATGTGGAGTCAAATGTGAATCTCATGGAGTAAATAACGGATCTATTATCTGCAAGCAGGATGACTTAGAATCTCGCTTAGTCTGTACTGATAATAGTGACCTTCGCTTATACACATTTTGGTTCACGCCCATGGATCAATGAGCATGACAAGTGTGGTGTCATTGGCTAAATAACTGAGACCAGTGTAGCCCACCTTCAACATAGGCTCTTATCATACTCAATAAGGACTACCTTGTCGTTTCGTTGTGCGTTAGCTAAAAAGATTATCATCTCTGTTATCCTCTATGTGAGCCGCCAATGCCAGTCCTCCTCTATTAACTGTATTCTATCCGGCATCAATGGACCGTGTCATCTTTAGCTATGCACCACCCATCTCTAGCTAAGCTCCGCCCACACCTCGCTCGTTTTGGGATCGATCGATCTCTGAACTCACTGACTATCAATTTCCAGAAGACAATACAGGTAAGCTGTTGAATATTTATATTTATGGCAGCAACAGCGCCCAGTGAAATTAGTTTCAAAATATTCAACAGCATGAGTAGAGACATACAATTCTTACAACGTGTCTGACTATTAAGAGTTAAAGACGGACCTAATAGAATCATTTATGGCGTCATGATTATGACGTCATCCTACACGCCGCTTAGCTGATTATGACATCATATGACGTCAAGTTATCGATGGATACTCTAGAAAGGTGAATTCGCCTTTCATATAATCCCTCTCTTTGGCCCATCGAGTTTCATAAACTATCCTTGAAAACATGTCTTTCTGATGAGCTTAATTATTAGCATTATTACGCGGCATGATTTTTCGACTGTGCTTCTTCAAAGACAGTTTATCTATATTTGTATATTATTATTATTATTATTATTATTATTATTATTATTATTATTATTATTATTATTATTATTATTATTATTATTATTATTATTATTACTATTGTTAGCATGTCTTGTAATGTTGTATTCGTACTTGCCGTATCTGATTGTCTGGATTATGGCAGCTCAATAAATAATCTTGATTCCTTATTGAACGTTTGGCCGTCCGTCTTAATGAACCAACACTCTTGCTCACCCCGCCCCAACGGAGTGTATTCTCTGGGGTTATTCTGATTATACCTGATTCTGTACCAATGGATTATCAGACGGACATCTGTGTGCTCATTCGTCAAACGTTCTCATTCGCTCAGCTAGGAAGAACTTTTTCGGAAGCTCGATGACAAATTTCTGCCAATTGTGGAAAGGACCATCCTAGAAGAAATGAAGTACCGAGCTAACACGCCAAACACCGACCCAACACGTCAACCACCGGTCCAACACGCCAAACGTCGATCCAACACGCCAAACACCGACCCAACATGCCAAACACCGGTCCAACACTCCAAACACTGATCCAATACGCCAAACACCGACCCAACAAGCGAAACACCGAGTCAATACGCCAAACAGCGACCTAACATGCCAAGCACCAACCCAACACACCAAACACCGACCCAACGAGCGCAACAAAATTCCAATACGCCAAACATCGATCCAACACGCAAAACACCGATTCAACACGCCAATCACCGATCTGACACGCCAAACACCGGCCCAACATGCCAATACAAACCCGATACGCCAAACACAAACCCTATATATACACCAAAACACGTCAATTCATCCAAGACATCGGTGCCGAAAAATTTATTGTGCCATGTGTCCTCTGTTCAGAAGACACCGCCAAGCTCAAGGGCATGTAGGGGTCCTATTCTTAAACTCTATTGTCTTTGAGTACCAAAGCATTCATATATACATGTACTAGCAAGCATTCGGGACGAAGGCAGAACAGAATGACGGCATTATTTGCAACAACAACATAGGCTATGAAAGGCGTGGCTAGCAATTGTGCTTTCTTGCTACTTGTTATTGCCCAGTCTTTAAGACCTGTGTGACTTTCCTGATCAGTTGTAACACGTCCGTGCACAGGCTACATACAGCTATATTTCTACTATCAACTCGGAGGAATTTGACTTGGACGCAATCAAGAATCAGCAAACGTATTTGGAAGTTACTGGCCATCACACATATGTTCAGTAGTTTTTGAAAAATTGGCGTTAACTTCCACCGCGGACTATACTGTCCTAATGAATGCTGACGGGGAATCGAACCCATAGGCTTTTACGATTGTGGGTTTCTGACACAGGGGAATTATGACGGCTTGACAATAATTGTAGCCAGTTAACACCTCTTGTGTCAACTTAACCCTTTAATGGTCAAGTTGGTTAAAAAAACGACATCTGCAATGATCTTGAGAACTGTCCAGAAGTTTACCACTGGAATGACTGGCTCGGTAATCGAGCCAGTCATTCCTGTGGTCAATTTTAAAAAACTCTTCTTGGTCTACAATTGGACACCGGCTAAGCAGAAATTTGAATTTTCTTGACCATTACACTCTTGATGAATGTTCATTTAAAGGACAACAGAAATCTATTTTTTGTCAATTTCGTTTATAAATTTTCAAAATACTCTTTTTGGCTGCAGAAATCAAATTTCCTTGAAAATTATTAGTAATTAAATGGTTAAGTACAATAAATAGTATTTTAAGCGCGTTAATGCGCTGTGGACACAACACGGGTTAATGGTGTATGTGTACCCTGTGTCTACAAGTGTGAGAGCCTCATAGACAAAGCAAGTGAAAGGGATGGAAGCTACTCTCCTGGAAGCATTGTTCAAGAAGATGCAAGTAGACCGTGCCCATCACCTATGCATTGCATCAGAAGGTTTGCCTTCACTGAATGGTACATCTGGTACAGTAGCAAATTCTTTTCTGCAAACGTTACCCCATGTTGTTCCTTCATACACTAAGGACATTCATCTCTGCTGCGATTTAGATACGAAGATGTCAGCAAATCCAGAGACAGGCAACTTCTTTGCTTTGGATCAGAACAAATATGCATTATCCCAATTTCCTAAGCGGCGAATAGACAGCAAAATCACTGTAATCTATAGAGGTAACGCTTTACCTCGTGGGAGAATTTACACATATCGTCAACAAGATGGATGGAAAGATGGCCGGACGGCCCCAAAATATAATCTGCTTCTTCCAATAGACCATGGCTAATCCTATCCAAGGCTGATGTCATTACAGCCATCTTAAGTATATCACACTACCAAGAAACTATCATTATCACGATCGCAATCACCATCAGCACTACATAGCACATATAAGAAACCGTAAATGATAGTAAGAACCAATGTAACATTGAATCTTAATATAACAAGATAAACACGCTTCTCTCTGTCCTGCAAATATGTTGTCAATTTATCACATTGTCTAATGGCTATGTCTCTATGGTACATTGACTTTAACTCGAAACCCATGTCTTCTTATTGTGTATAGTGAGTGTACCAGTTCTACATGTATAATTTATTTTGTGTTCTATGTAGGGTCCCAAGGTCTAGATATAGTTACTGTCTTTGGTGGAGAACCTGTTGTGCTACTGCAAATTGTATATTATATATAAAATGAATTTGAAGCTCAACTTGAATTATAATAACCTCCGGCCACGCAATTTACCATTGATGCCTTGCATCAATCTGTGTACTTGTTGGTACATTGGTTACAGTTGTAGTGGAATACCAGTATGTGCTCACAGTGCCAGAAGACTTGCGACATAAATTCAGACTCAGATTGTGAATAATGACGGATGGCACTGATAGAATGGAGGTATCCAGTTTTAACTATGCCCCGCTCATATTTGGTTACGCTCCACCCACGCTTAGCACGCGTTGGTATCGATCGATCCCTACACTCTCTGAACCCAAGTTGCAGAAAACTATACCGGTAAGCTATTGTATATTTTGAAACATATTTGCAACAGCACCCAGCCAGATTATAGTATGAAAATATTTAACAGAATGCGCATTACATTGTAAATAGTGCAATTCGCACAAATTCCCGGACTATTAAGCGTTTATGACAGACTAATTCGGCTCATTCATGACGTTATTGATTATGACGTCAGCCTACACGTGAAGTAGTTGATTATGGCATCATATTATGAGTGATCGATAAAATGGATTCCTCTATTTATTATTTATAGTCGCCTAAAACCTAACATTATTTTATTCAAATCTGTCACAGATGGTGATCTATGGTCACAAATTAGATTTTCTGGCAAATTAGTTCTTGTATCTATAATTCCTGCTTGTGGTATTATAATGTGTTGTCAATATAAGAT
The DNA here is from genome assembly GCA_034401795.1 of Chaetoderma sp. LZ-2023a. Lineage (NCBI taxonomy): Eukaryota > Metazoa > Mollusca > Caudofoveata > Chaetodermatida > Chaetodermatidae > Chaetoderma > Chaetoderma sp. LZ-2023a. The sequence continues at coordinate 15,042,009 of CM067369.1, read as the reverse complement.
TATGGCCTATAGTAAATGTTTGTTAGATGTTTATCTGAAGCGCATGTGTTTTATGCGGTAAAGTGAATGTCTACTATCTTGGACTTATGTTTCCTGAGATGTGGCAAATAATTACAAACCTTATGTCTGCATAAAGTGGCAATGGGCTGCGATGGAAGATACTCAAACTAAAAATAGCGTGCCGGGTCGGGTGTAGCTCACTTTAGGTAGTCGGGCCCTACGACTACATGCTTCATGGTAGCAATATTTCCCAGTCAAATTAGTTTCAAAATATTCAAGAATCAACAGCATGTTTCTTAATTAGTAAAGACATAGAATTCGTACAGCAACGCGTAGTCCGTCATTAATTAAGCGTTCGTGACGAACATATCTCCGTCATTTATTGCGTAAATGAGTATGACGCCATACTACACGTCACATAGTTGATTATGACATCATATGATTGATGGATAAACCGGAAACGTCCATTAAACGTTCGTGACGAATTTATCTACGTCAGTCGTGACGTAATTGATTATGACCCTATCCTACACGTCGCGTAGTTGATTATGACGTCAGATGATTGATGGATAAACTGGAATCCTCCATTATCTGCCACGACGACAATACATTCATCTCAGTAATAGCATCTGAATATAAGCAGAAAATGATTAGAGAGTCTATAAATAGGTTCGACATTAGCTCATCAGCGAAACGTCGACATTCGTTAACCAAGGTTTAGTCTGGCGTTGTCTGTTGACTAATCTCTCAAGTATATGTTTTCATTACAGGCTGTCACTTCCAGGAACCCGGAGCACACTGTGGAATCGTGGCAGCGTATGGAAGCTATTCGCCTCTCTATCCAGGCAGGAACCAAGACGCAATGCTTAGGTTTTGTTTTCGTTTGTGTTTGTAAGCGGATGATATAAAACGATAGCAAAGGTTATGTTGTTGAAAGGATGTTGTGTATGTGTAGCGGTATAGGGCACGGCTTTCCGAGAGACCACCTGCCATTTTGTGTGGCATAGAATTGGCGTTCTTTAACCCCTTTTGTGTCAACTTAACCACTTAATGGCCAAGTCTGTCAAAAACCACATCTGTAGTGGTCTTGAGGAATGTCCATTTTCAGGCCAAGAGAAGAGAATCTTTGTCAATTTATCACTGGAAATACTATTCTCTTGGCCTACAAATGGGCACTGGGTAAGCTAAAATCTTGTAAATCTCTTGACTATTAGACCTACCCTTTCCCGTTTATCCATCCATCATATGACGTTATAATCAACTAATTGACGTGTAGGTTGATGTCATAATCAATTACAGCATGGATGACTCGATTTAGTCCGTCTGAAACGCTTAATAGTCCGACAGGTTGTACGAATTGTATGTCTTTACTATTTAATAAACATTCTATCGAATATTCTGAAACTAATTTGACTGGGCGCTGTTGCTGCCATAGGGGCCTAGGCAGCAACAGCACACATGTAGTCAAATTAGTTTCAAAATATTCAACAGCTTGCCCGTATAGTTTTCTGGAAATTGACAGTCATTCGGGGATAGATCAATCCCAACACGAGCGAGGTGTGTGTGCGGCTCAGCTAGAGATGGGAAGGACATAGCTAAAACTGGTAAGGTCCATACATGTTTAAGCCGGCTAATACGGCAGTGGTTTTTAGGAATATCCATTCGCAGGACAACAGAAATTACTGGGTTTTTTGTCAGATTCAGTGGTAAATTTGCAAAAATAGTCTTCTCTTGGACTGCTGCAAAAATCTCAATTTTCTTGAAAACTTGTACCCATTAAATGACTAATTACGCTGAGTAGTATTTTTGAACGCGCTGAGACATTCTTGGCACAAAATGGGCTAAGGAGGTGGTCGACAGATTACCTGTATAATATAACCTCGATCTTAATCCCGCATTAAATGTGTTCGCTTGGCGCATGTTGTCACGGCCTGGGTGTAATAAAGATAATACGAAAATACTAGTCACATAAATAAATGGGGTACGGTACCAATTCACGGGGGGGGGGGGGGGGAGGTAATAGTAATTACACTACAGGAGCAAGTAATGAACACTCCATCCATCGCACGACTTAGCTTATCCCACCCATCATACAATGCTATACCACCTTAGCCAATTGATGAAACAAACCAAATCAAAATATGCCTTTGCGAATTTAAGTGTAACTTTTTGCAGTTTTAAGACAGTAATAACTCATGTACATGTTTTCGAGGGGGGCAAGTGACGAACACGAATGAACCCAAAAGACCGAATTCAAACACTCATTTGGGCTTCCTGTCGAATTTGTTTCAAATATTCAAGCTTACCTGTATGATTACCGTGAAAACGAGAAATTGGGACTCTAGGGTTTAAAGGGTTAAGTCGTTAATTTTGTTTATTTCTTGTTTATCTTTTCTGTAGTATTTCTTCCCCTTTTACCACAAGGTCTGCACGTGGCCATGTTTCGTACAAATATAGTTTACTACCTGGACGCGCTGTGAATAAATCAGCTTCCGCTTTGTAGCAGTTATAACTCGTTCATTTCTACATCGCGAGGTTACGGCTACACGCCCTTGGCAGACGATATGTTGGCCATGTGTTTGGTTGTTTTGAAAAATAACTAGTTACTTGGATAAAAAATGTTTTGCCTTTTTTTCCTTTTTTGTCACTTCCACAAAGCTTCGGCGGTGTTCTCTTTTATTATCACATTCACCATGTTCACACGTGATACCGATTGAACCAGATGGGAAAGATGTTGAATTTTTCAAAGATAACTTACCTGAAAGCCGTTGATGCCACATAGCCAACAACCATCTCCAACCAAATTAAATTCAAAATATTCAACATAATGTGCTGTAGAATACGATCCATCGTGTTCGAGATGTTAAGAATAACACCAACTATATCGTAAAAACTATGAAATAGAAAGGTTAGGCTATGGTTAATTAGACGCTTATTTAGTACCCCTACAATCACCCACCCCAAACTCCGCACTTAAGCCTTACTCACATCACCCATCGCCACCTTCTCCAGGGCAGTCTAACCGATCAATACACTAAAAAGGTTCCAATTTTATGCGGAAATTATGTTTCACAAACTGTTTTGGGAATATGGTGTTTCAGAAATTTTATGTCCGGCCCTGACAAGAGGTTTCTGAAATGCTGTTTCTGTAAAGCGTCATCATACGCTAACGCGTTACCGGCAATTCTGATTACCCACGAGATGGCGACTCGTTACCTGATTGGCTAGACACTGAGAGCCAATAGAATGTCTTGGAAATAAGGTTATCTCTAGCAAATCGAGTAAGAAGGTGTCCTCATATTGATAGTCAAATTTATTAGCAACTAATTTGACTGAAAGCAAAATGTTTTCAGCAGATTTATAAGCTGCTGAAATCATATTGCGTTCAGTCACAATAGTCGCAAAATAGGGTGGCCTAACTACAGGACATTATTTCTTTAAGATTGGAATATTATGCCCCCTACTGCTTAGATCTAAAGACAGATGCCCTTAATATGACGACTACGCTTTCATATATACACCTGTGCAAAAGTTAAGCACCAGCAAAAACAATAGAACGTAGAAACATGATGGTACAACTAGGCTGCCATACTTTTTGTCCCCGCGTTAGCTGACATAATTCCAAGTACGAAATGCACATGCATGCATGACTTCACGCCGCTTGATGTCCGTGCGTGGCGGGAAACAGCACACGTGTTCAGTTATGTAAAAGTCCAGTTTGAGGTGTAGAACATTACATACAGATTTAGGCGACAAGATTAGGAATTTTGTGTTCATGACCGTGGTTTATTTGTACAGAGAGAATTAGCTCTTGATTGTGAACCACTATGGCAAGACGAAGGTTAAGTGATCGTGTGAAATGGCAAATCATAGGCATGCATACCACTGGTATGTCATGCAGAGAGAGTGGCAGACAGCTGAACATTAACCATACTGTAATCAGTCGTTTGATTGCAAAACATGGGTAAGCTAACGAGGTGAAGGACAGGCCTAGATCTGGAAGACCGAAGAAGACTACTGCCCGTGATGATCGAGCCCTAGTACGCCTTGTTAGGAGATCTCCATTCACCAACAGCAGAGTGCTCAGCCAGCAATGGGAAACGCGCAATAGAGTGTCAATGTCTACCGTCAAAAGGAGACTGTATGCTGCTGGCATGAAAGCTAGGAGACCTGTCAGACGTCTTCTCCTCACTGCACACCACAAAGATGAGCGTCTGAGGTGGTGCAACGAAAGAAGACACTGGAACATGAGATCCTGGAGACGGGTACACTGGTCCAATGAAAGTCGGTTCCTGCTTCATGCCACAGATGGTCGAACTCGTGTTTGGAGGTCCAGACGCACGGCGTACGACCAACGTAACATCATGGAAGAAGTTCCATTTGGTGGAGATTCCGTTATGATATGGGGGTGCATCTCATTTGATCGTAAGCTGGATCTGTTGACTGTACCTGGAACACTAAATGGACAAAGATATCAAGATTCCATACTGGATAGAGTTGTGGTCCCTCATTTTGTAAATCATGCACCTGGAACCCACCCTATATTCATGGATGACAACGCCCGACCACATCGTGCTAGAGCTGTGTATGAATACCTCTGCCAGAATGCCATCGAAACCGTACCATGGCCAGCAAGGAGCCCTGACATGAACCCTATTGAGCATATCTGGGACATTCTGGGAAACATGGTGAGAAGGAGGGATCCTCCTGTGCAGAACCTACAGGAATTAACAGACGCACTCCATCTTGAATGGCAACGAATACCACAATGGCGTATCAGTCGGTTGGTAACCAGCATGAGACGTCGTGTCCAGGCCGTCATCCAGGCACAAGGTGGATATACCCGGTATTAATAATGACAGTCTCAAACTCGTGCACAGATGTTAAAGTTCGTTTTCAGACACCATTAATGACAATCTAGCCACGTGTGTCAACTGTAGGGCAATAGTTGTCAGTTGTGTCAACGTAACCATATTCAGGCCTCGTTTTCAAGTTCAAACAAAAACATACAGTATTTCTCCACCATCATAATCAGCATTCCTCTAGTTGCATTATTACCTCTTGCACTAAGATGGATGGGTACATAAATGTTTATGCTATTGCTTTCTTCATAGCACATGAATATACCATCGCATGTGCGTAAAAATAGGGTGGTGCTTAACTTTTGCACAGGTGTATATATCAAGCGTGTATAACATGCGCCATGGTAACACGCTCTAACTCCGTTCCTATGCCGCATTGAGCTTTGTCGTAGTTCATTTTTTCCAGCAACAGTCGTCAATTGGAACTCCCTCCCTGCACCTGTTACAATGTTTAGGGCCTTAAATCCAAACTCAAAGCTATGTCCCCAATACGACCACCACCTCCCTGTTACTACGTAGGTTCTCGCTTTGCCAATATAGCACTAAGCAGGCTTAGAAATGGCTGCAGCTCACTAAACAGACACATATTCAACAACTTTCTACTGGACAGTCCTAGGCGTGCATGTGGATATCTAGACGAATCTGCCAAACAATATATCTGTTTCATTGCCCTGTTTACACCAACCAAAGGGTTATCTTGCAACACGATCTCGCTTTGAAAAAATATCACCCTAGCGACATTAACAGCCAAGAGCCTCCTATATGGCAATGAAAACGCGAACGCGGAACAAAATATCATAATACCTTTTATCCTGTGTGAATATATAATTAGAACTAACCGCTTCAAATAACGCTACAACTAACTTTCAGCCACCGGCTGCTTCCTCGCCTAACACTGCCTCCCAACCTCAAGCATTAACAGCCTTCACATTTTTATACAGCGTTCATCTGATATTTCGTTCGTGACAGCGTACAGTCTCAACAAAGTCAACAACATGCCTCATCCCTCTGGTTGTTTTGAAAACACATAGACCTGCCTGCCTCCCACTGAAACCCACACGCACGCGCGCATTCACCTGCACACACGGCATGCTATTGACCGCTAGCTGACTGACAGCTGAATAGTTTCTAAATTTATGTGCAGAACTTTAGATACGGGTCTTCCGGTGCTGAACGCCCATGTCTTTGTATCAGTAGCTTGACGCCAGACAGATTTTTAGTTCATTGTCTGTGAATGTCTTCGCAGAGTGTTTTGGTCTGGCCAACCAATTCAGTATCCGTTATAACACCATAGAGTACACATCTTAAAGTTTTAAGTAATAACTTTCAGGTAGTTGTAAGACGCAAAATAGTTCATCTTTGTTGAAGATGTGTTCCCTTCAGAAGTTTAACTGGTGCGGAAGGGTTCATAGGTAGTCAATAAAACCAACAGGTGAGATTTCTTCTAACGAATATATACAATTTAATGACGTTTTCATGTACGCTGTGATTGTGAGGTGTTGCGTAAGTATGAAGCGTGAATAGTGAGTGTTGGCGTGAGTATCATGCGTGAATAGTATGAAGTTCGTAGACATCGTGTGTAAATATTGTAGAATCGTAGAAATCGTAATCGTAATCGTATAATCGTTCTGAAACAAAGAATCAGAAAATACTAAATAACTAATAACAATCAATATAAGTGCATACGATATAAACAGTACAGTGTTACAATATGCCTATCATCAAATCTCAGCTATCATTAATATGATGTCTGCAATGGAGATCCACTTGTGGTCATTTACATTTTAAAACACAATCCACGCACTCCCCATCAAGATGATGTCATAATAAAATGATTATTAACCTATTGTGGACAAGTCGGTGTTCATGCTGAAGATGGTATTGGTGCACGCAGTTGCAATCATAAGTAGCAACTGCCTATAGCAACATTAGCTTTAAATGAACAGCACTTGTTTTCATTATTGTGCCAATATGCACTACTAAACTATTTATCTCTAGGGCGATAGGCAGAAAAACAATCACTGGTCTTACTTATATCATGTGATGCAAGATCTAAATATCAAAGACTAGGATAATGTTAGACTAACATTTAATGGACTAAAGCCCAATACACACTCCTACAAATAGAAATCAACTCTACAAATTACATGTTCCAAGGGCTCATTGCAGCTATATAATGTTACCCTCTATATTCTACCACCTGGGTTTCTTCAACAAAGATGAACTATTTTGCATCTTACAACTACTTGAAAGTTATTACTTAAATGATGAACTATAAATCTGTCTGGCGTCACGCTACTGATACAAAGACTGGGCGTTCAGCACCGGAAGACCCGTATCTATTCTCTCTCTCTCTCTCTCTCTCTCTCTCTCTCTCTCTCTCTCTCTCTCTCTCTCTCTCTCTCTCTCTCTTTCTCTCTCTCTCTCTCTCTGTCCCCCTCTCTCTCTCTCTCTCTCTCTCTCTCTCTCTCTCTCTCTCTCTCTCTCTCTCTCTCTCTCTCTCTCTCTTGCACACACGCACGCACGCACGTACACGCGCACGTGTCATAACAGCAAGAATAAGTTTGTGATAAGGACATACCCCACAGCTAGTAAATTTGTAAAATATATTTTATGTCAACATTGTAACATATTCCACATATATCTGTTTGCATTTTAAATTTGTATGTAGATATATTTTTATAATAAGTTCCGTCATCTTGACGTATTTATTGCATATTTGTTTACTTGTATGGGAGACACGGTCATAAGACACATGTCTTATCGTGCTTCCATTTGATGAAAAATAAATTCTGTTTAAACCAAGCGTGTGCACTAGGTTTTGTGGCTGCTAGTTATCTGGTTATGGTGCTGATGTTTTAATCAATTTAACTAAATTTAAATAATTTAATTCCAGTTTTTCTAATCTCAGCTATGTGTTTTCTCGTTTTAAAAACCCCATAACTATAGCCCAAGTGTTGCCCGGGGGTACTTTCGTTCGATTTGTCTCTCATGCTCGAGAACTGGACAAACGCCCCTTGAAAAACCAAAGTAAATTCTAATAATTAACAGCCGAATAATCTCTTTGAAGATTCGACACAAATCAAATCTAAATTAAACGCTTCAAAGATTAAAGGATTTTAGTATAAATAGTTGTCATTTTGACGGAGACATGCCCCGTTAAGTTCTGCGAGTTAACAGATGTCACTTCTACAGGAGACGATTGTATTTGGTTATAATTTGTATAATTGATGTGAACAAGCTCTCATTGATGGCTAGTGTAAGACCGTGTAAGATTGAGTGGAACAGGTGGTGGTAATTCAATTAACATAGGTGAAAAAAACACGGAAATATAACAGTGCTTTGACCCCGGCGTGTCCTTGGGAAAATCACTTAAAGGGGAACACAAGAAGGGTCGCCATCGTTTGCATAAAACACGCAGTTCTATCGTAGAGCCAATATTTAAGCTAGGGTGTAAAACTTTCCTGCAACATTTATATATAAATCCGATTAAAATGGTGTTAAAAACGCTATGTTACTATAATTTTCTGCGAGTTAATTAAACCTATGACGTCATAGGTTGAATCCCATCCAACAAGAACCATGATAATAGCACTCTCAAGACAGGAGTGCATGTACTTGGATGGTGATATCTCTATCGGTGTTAATGCTATCGACATCATTTATATGTGTACAGATCGAAGAGATTAAGACGTTTATCTCACTATTGCAAATTTATGGAATATAATTGTTATTTTCATACATTAGTTGCCGAACCTTCTTCTACTTCTTTTCGTTCGCTGATCATACCGCCAGTCCTGTAAGTGACTATCGACATGATCATAAGAGTTAAGTGCGTGGATCCATGGTTTATTAGAGTGCGCCGTGCGGCCTGGAACCTCCGTCTTCAGCACTCGAGGTTTCTGTCAGGGTTACGTCACCCTTACCTCCTTTAGTCGCCTCTTACGACACGCAGAGGATATGGAAGGTGTATTCTAAGCCCTACCTACAGGGCAATCCGAACCTTAAGATGGCCATTTTCTATGAAGATACCTGTCAATTACATGAATATTACAAAATCTCAGGAAGTTTTTAGGCTTGTATGAAAACATAAGTACCTAAAGATGTATTGGGGTGTATGTAAGAACTATTTAAACTCTCATATTAACAGATGAAACTTTAATAACATCATCTGCCGTAGCCCCAGAGAGTGTTGATTCAAAAGTGGCAATTATATTGATATGCCTATACTATCGCGTCATTCATTTATCTCAAGATCAAAACTTGATGTGAAAATCGCCACCATCAGAGAACTCAGACAAAGGACTGTTATTATATATTCTTCAACATTTCCGAAAACATAGTTTATTTATTTTTAAAACCGCTGAAGATAGCCCTCTTATAACGTAATTCACAATTTTATTGCGATAGCGTTGGGTGTCAGCGAAAAACCCGTTCAACTTATGACGTCATACGCCTCATCCGGGAATAGAAATTTAACTAATGTATCACATATTTAAGTAACGAAGTTATATATTTCTAAATTGAGCACAGAGCTTACAATTATATTTTTGAAAACGTTACGGTCTGTAGATTCACTTTATATAAAGTAGTATAGAGGGTCTGGTGTTTCACTTTAACCCGTACTTATCTCCGTGATGGGTTTGACATGTTGACGTGTCCGGACGCTGCATGTATATGGACTTTTGGTATGATAGTTTTCACTACAGGGATCAATTTCTAGCGATGCCCCGCCCATTTCCAGCTATGCTCCGTCCATTTCTAGCCAAGCTCCATCCACATTTTACGTGTGGTGTAGTCAAGTTGACACGTTCAAAACCGAATTCACAGAATGTAAATTTAAAGGTAATTATACAAGTAAGCTATTTTGAAAATAATTTGACTGGTGACTGTATCTTTTTCATTGCGACTCGAAACTAATATAAGTCTGTCTGTCTGTCTGTCTGCCTGCCTGCCTGCATGCCTGCCTGCCTGCCTGCCTGCCTGCCTGCCTGCCTGCCTGCCTGCCTGCCTGCCTGTCTGCCTGCATGCCTGCCTGCATGCACGCCTGCGTACCTGCCTGCCTGCCTGCATGCATGCATGCATGCACGCCTGCGTACCTGCCTGCCTGCGTGTCTGTCTGTCTGTCTGCCTGCCTGCCTGCCTGCCTGCCTGCCTGCCTGCCTGCCTGCCTGCCTGCCTGCCTGCCCGCCCGCCCGCCCGCCCGTCCGTCCGTCCGTCCGTCCGTCCGCCCGCCCGTCCGCCCGCCCGCCCGCCCGCCCGCCCGCCAGCCCGCCCGCCCGTCCATCCGTCCGCCCGTCCGCCCGCCCGCCTGTCTGTGGCTTATAGTAGCTATTCTATAGCTAGGTTAAATTTGTCATGCTGTAAGTTAATATATAATACCATCATCTATGTTTGCATACAATTTCGGGAAGGCTACATAGAATCTAGTTTGGTAGAATATGTTTTCAAACATTCGTTGACAGTCTCCGTGATATTAATCCTCCGCAGCCGAAAACTGAACTAAGATGCGTCATCTCTTGCCACGAAACTAAACCGTGCTGCAATTGTTTAGTCACTTCATCGTCATTGTTTCCAGTGGGTTAAATAGATAGTTAACATACCGTCTGCAGAATATAACTAGGACTGATTCTGACTGACGTGGTATCGTAGATGTATGGGCGAGAGCCTATACCCAACGGTCATCAATAAGCTTACCATAATATTATGATGATCATGTTAGATATATTTTAAACAATCATTCCCGTCTCCAACCGGCGGACGAGCGATCGAACGGGTGGGTGAACGGACTGACGGATGAACGGAAATACAGACCAATGGGACGACATGGCACATTATTGCGCTATGACGTTAGTATTATGTTAAATCCCTTCGATCTAATTTGAGTGAAAGTTGTTGCTGTTCTAATATTTAGTTGCAATATATCAAGCTGTGATCTTCATAGTAAGATATCCGCCAGTCGAATGCACCATTTTCCAACTATCCGTAAGGAATGTGATGTGTTCGGCTTAAGGCTAGTGGACTTTTAGGTCACCAGTTAAATGTCTCCCTTATTAACTCATGTGCACTTGTACTTGTATGACCATCTTATACACCAATATGCTGATTATCCGTATAAAGGTATGGCCGGTCACGCACACAATCTCTGCCTGAACTGATTTCACATTCAATTTTCAACACGCAAATGTTTGTTGAGAAATAACAGACAAAGAATGGCATGGATAGCTACTTAGGCGGACAATTATGACATATAGTAATAGCTCTCTGGCTAGGCTTGAAGGATTGATAAGGGTATGTCAAATGATGTTTCTCCATTAATTAGTTTAAAAGTTACATGATTTTGAGTATATTTTTATGGGTACATGACATTGACTTTGTACCCTAGTCAGTCAGTGGTGTGACTTTGAGCACAAGCAGCTGCCAAATCTTTGTCAATCAAATCAGGACCCCGAAAAATACCGATTATATACACACTTCGTGGAAAGCGTCCCGTGCGTAGCAGAAATATTGTTTTTTCTATATCCGGATGGTGGCCATCTTGGATTTGTCCATAAATTGTTCAATTCCTCATGGTATGAGGTACTTGTGGGTAAACAGACCACTTTCCTAGGGTTTCTGTGACTAGCGGTCCTCACTATCATACCTGATAGGTTAGCGACGAAGCATGATTCACTACACGAACACGTGAGTGGTCAGACCAATCAGCAATAATGTTCAATACGTTTTACCTGTGATTAATACCAGTAATAGATACATCTCTAGCGAAGCCATGCCCATTTCTAGATAAGCTCCTCCCACATCTTTAAGTATACATGTAAGCTGTTAAATATTTCGAAACCGTAATTCTACTGGTGGTTGTTGTTAGGGCTTCACGGTATTATAAAAAAATTAATACCGGTATTGATATCGATATCAGTTTCCATACCGGGATACCTTTAATATCAGTATTATTGCGATGGGCAAAAGAGAGTGAGGCTTAGGTAATATGATTCCATATTCCACGTACATCAGCGATCCTGAAATAGTCGCTCAACTTTACAAAGTTCCACAATTTAAAACCTGGAAATTACACGAATCCCGATAATAAAACGCTAAATTATAACTGTCTTCTGTTAAATCATATCCCAAAAAAGCTTAAAATACTTGCTTATTGAATGTTCATTTACAACCCAAGTGAAGACCATTTTTGAAAATTGACCACTGGAATGGCTGGCTCGGTTACCGAGACAGTCAGTCCAGTGGTAAATTTTCAAAAATAGTCTTCTCTTGGCCTGCAAATAAACATTCCTTTCCTCACGACAACTACAGAAGCCGGTTTTGGCCGATTTAGTCATGAAAGGGTTAATCTGTTAGTGACGTGTCTGATGTATGCAATCTAAGGTGATGTCATCTCCAATCCAAGTCTTCATGAAAGATTAAACAGCAGCTCATGAGGTTGTTACTTATGGCCTTGTATGTTTCGTTTCAACTCGTTTTCTGGTGTTCGTTTTTGTCGCACCCATTGAGCGCTGAACTGACAAAGGTGCTGCTTCTAAAAACCTTTTCGTCCGTAGCGCGTCGTCGCTGTGGTCCCCACAATTTGTGTGGGAGTGAGTATTCTCGATGCCAGGTCTGTACTATGATGGCATTGTAAGAAAGACATGTTTTACAAATGTGTACTGGTGGTTAGTGACCTGCATTAGGCGCGTGGCTTTAACTAGTGAAAACTGTAGGGTATGACCTGCATGTTTGTTGGTCAGATTTATAACTAAGCTCTACAGAACCACAGACTATTTATTGGGGCAATTCATACAGGATAAACACGTCGACCACAGATACAACGTAATACAATACAAAGGAATTAAGCCGTTTAAAATTCAAAGTATTACGCGAGTGTCCGTGCCCTGCTTTCATGTGTGATTGCAATAAGAAAATGGCAATTTTCGTCATGTCACCCCTACGAGTAAGTATTAACCAACTGACATTTCTCACTATCAGCGAGTGTGAGTGTGGCATACATTAAGCGCCATCCACACCTCACTTGTTGTGGGATCGATCGATCCTTGAACTCCATGACTATCAATTTCGAGAAAACAATACAGGTAAGCTGTCAAATATTTTGAAACTACTTTGACTGGGCGCTGTTGCTGTTTCAAAATACTCAGCTGAATGTTTATTAAATGGTAAAGTCGTGCAACGTGTCGGACTATTAAGCGTTAAAGACGGACTATTTCGAATAATTCATGACGTCATGATTATGACGTCATCTTGCACGTCACGTAGTTGATTATCACATCATATGATGGATGGATAAACTTGGAAAGGTCCATTGAGCTCTTTCAATTAGAAGAGCCGCAAACACACTGTTCTTCCTATGTCACCTCGCCAGAATCGCGTAATTTACATATTCGAGCAGCGGCTAGAAGTTTGTATCAGAAACAATCGAGAGACACTAGATTTTCTTTTCATCTGGACAAAGTACTCGCTGCCTTCCCTTAAACAATCTATTTACCATTCCGGTCTAAGTACGTCAAGTGCGTGATGCTGATTAGGTTTCTTGAGCGAGCTTACAGACAGACAGCACGTTTAGTGTCAATCAACAAGCCTCCGTTGGAGACTTTACAGAATGAAGATCCTAAATTCCGATAAACCTGGTTTCAATCGAGCTAACTAAATGCGTAGCGTCTTGGATTTCACAGCTGTTTGATAGAAAGTAGTTCGGCCGATGGTTGCAAGAATCTTTAGTCAAAATATGCCATAGGCAGCAACAGCACCGGTCAAGTTAGTTTCAAAGTATTCAACAGCTTAGCTATATATTTTTTTGGTAATTGAGATTCAGGGAGTGAAGAGATCGATCCCAGCACGGACAAAGCGCGGGTGCAGCCTAGATGGGCGGGGCATAGCTAAAACGGGATTCATCCACCTAATTAACCTGGTGAGGTCTGTGCATGACAATAAACTGCACCCGGTAGAGGCTTCGACTAAGGGGATGAGTGTAGTTACGCCATATTCCTGTTATAACTGAGTAGACAGAACTTATTAGCCTTGGCCGGCAATCTACATAAGAGAAGACAAACTCCAAAACTAACCCCCGGTGCCTTATAGAAGAATATGCCGTACCTGGTAAACAAAATGTGTAAAGGCTGTTATTGGCAAACACATTCAAGATAAACACATAAACTGACTTTTAATCAATTTTGTAGATTTCTATGTTTGCCTGAACAAAAGCCCATATTTTGGCAGTAGATTACAAGAGGTCATTTAAACCAGAAACAACATTAAATGTAATTGGCCCATCAGACGCACAGACGTCAGGCAGAGAAAGCTATGACCACATGGTCCTTCACATCGAATCCTGATCAAACGTGATTGTTACCAGATGTCATCATGTCTGTACCGGGGACGTGCATTTCACGATCAATTACACGTACTCTACTACAAATTGGTTGATAATGAACGCGCGTGTGTCGTACATGCTCGCAGAGATTATCGTATGTTGGTTTTCTGATGAAGCATCATATTTCATCCCTAAGTAAACAGAATGTCTATGGTCAGTGAATTACGCTGGATAGAAGTATTTGATTGTGAATCATGACTCGTATTGGTGATTCGTCAAGTAGATGGTGGCGTAACTAGGTGATTCACGTCGTTTCCCCCACCCACCCAACACCATCCTACCTATCGCACTACCTTTGTTGCCATCCGAGATATACTTGTGAACGGTCCAAAACGGTCAATGTTGTTGGTCAATATGTATGGCTACTCGTTAGTAACGATTAGTAAAGGTAGGAACATCTGGAGCCCCACAAGTTGATAAAGTGGTTGGGGGGTACATCATGGTTTCGTTAGACAGGAAGCAGTTCACGGTTCCTTACCAAGCCATTGCCAACACACCGTGACAAAGGTTCCTGCTGAAAATTGAATTACACATCACTTCCACATGGGCAGACCACAGACACATAGCTGCATTCACATACCCGTATATTTCAATGGTTATTAGACAAATCTTTTTAGAAGAATAATTCACGCCAAGTCCATTCAATCGGTTACTCGATCTACTTGATAGGGCATTGATCGTTTGCAATTGACAGAATCAATTGTTCAGTCATCTGGTTTCCTTTTCATGTGGATGAAACGCTCGCTGTATGCATAAACACAATAAACACGGGTTCTACATGCCACCACAATTGTGAGATGAGACTAGATGAGAATAGATTTTCAATGTCAGATCAAATCTACGCCATCGACGTGCTTTCTCCAGGAATCTTGTTTTTCTTGCACCATCTCCCGCAAACAAATAGGCGTCTGTCATCGCACAATCACACTCTCGTACTAGCCCCAACTCGCTGTTTTTATAGTACCAGACCAGTAGTATAGGGCGATGTTAATCGTCAAGCATTGGAAGACTGCGTTTTGCTCCGCATTGCTCCTAGAGCTTCACCCCTGAACTATCACTTTTCACGTATCTTTCTTTAGCTTTTATACAATTGTTTGTACACAGACCCAAGTTCACCCAACATAGAAACCCTCATAAAATTTTGCTTCTCATAAACCATTTCATATCAAGATCAAGACATCGTATTAATATTTCAACGTATGTTTGTCCTTGACGTGTAACTTGGTTTTCGAAGGAAGGGGACATATCTTACAAGTAATTTCTCACAATGGCTGTCTAGTATTATCTATAATATGGCGGGTTTGTTTGTACAAGTAACTGTCACACTGTTTAGAAATATAATAAGGAGAAATTAGTTACCTCTCCGGGATGTAGAAATTGTTTGAGTGTAACTACACTCAAACAATTTCTACATCCCGGAGAAGTAACACATTTTTCCTTATTGTGAATCATCCTGGGATCGGGACCAACTTTTTCGGAAATATGTTTAGAAATACTTTTGTCTGTCGCCGGCGAGTTGTCTAGACATGTTTAAGATTATCCGGGTTCTTTCCAATTGAATTGTTTCGTAAATATACCGCTTCCCTAAAATTGAGAAACTCTTCCGCTCAAGCGAGGTTCCAGCAGCAACAACTTTCCTACACATTCGCTCAAAAATCTTCAACACTTCTACGGATGCTTTGATGCTAACAGACAAGATTCCCTGGATGACGCGGCTTAGCAGTTTATCTCTAGAGAAGAGACCCACAGTCCAATAAAGCACCAAAGACCTCTTGCAAACAGAGTGCGGTAATTCGGCTGGACGGGTCACATTTCGGACAATCTAATTATCTCAGATCGGATGTGCATGGAACTCTGGTTATGCACTTACCGCCGGACAATATGGGCAGACGGACAACAACTCGGCTATATTTCTATAGCTATTCAGCCAACATAGCTCGACGGTTGAATAAATAAACTGACTGTAACAAGATTCAACGCGAGTGAGAGCTAGAAATTGTTTAGCGCAACAAATACGTTGGTTTCTTGCCAAACTCAATCCGTACGCTTATTGTATTTGGATGGTTATATAAGTGATTATGTGTACTATGCTAATGATCGAATGTTGTAAATATTGTTATCGGTGAAGGGTGTTGTTGTCGTTGTCGTTGTCGTCGTCGTCGTCGTCCTCGTCGTCGTCGGCGGCGGCAGTGGCGGCGGTGGTGGAGTGGTTTGGGGGGTGGGGGGGGGGGGGGGGGTTGCGGTAGAGAGTTCTTTTCACAGATCACAATGACCATCAATGGACCTTCCCATTTTTAGGCCATCTCTATCTAAGCTCCAACCACACCTCGCTCGTGTGGGATCGATATATCTCTGAACTTCCTGACTATCAATTTGCGGAAAGCTGTTGAATATAACAACAGCGCCCAGTCAAATTAGTTTCAAAATTTTCAACAGCATGTTTATTAAATAGTAGACATACAATTCGTACAACGTGTCGGACTATTAAGAGTTAAGGACGGGCCAAATAGAATCATTTATGACGTAATGATTATAACGTCATCCTACACGCCGCTTCGCAGATTATGACGTCATATGACGTCAAATCATCGATGGATACTCTGGAAAGGTGAATTATCACAGAACAATGGATCTAAATTATGCATAGTGACTGGCTAAATGGCATTATGACGACAATAGAATACGACTATTAGAAAAACGCAATTATGTCTAAATATTTAAGCATGTTGAAATGTAAAATGGTTTTAATGGTACAAGGAGGTAGTTCTTTAAGAAAAAACATGGCGTTCTGAAGCAGTTTTGTTGAGTGTCATGCGGTCAAAATCTTATAGGCTTACATTTCATTTGCCATTGCTGCGCCATCAAATCCGTCGTTGCGACTGGCTCTACAATATATCCAAGCACCGCTCTCTTAATAAAGCCCGCGATAAACAATGTGAGAGATCCAATTATTGAATCTGTGCCTGGGAGCCACATTGCGAGATTGAGTTGTTGGCATTTGCATGTTTTCGAGCTCGCACTCTGCATTCTAACCATTGTGTCTCGAAGTTACTGGCTGACCAGAACCGTGTTATGGTTAATAACCGTTATATGATTGAACTCAAATTCTCATTATGTCATAACAGGTTGCTGTCCTCATCTGCATCCTCAGCCACTGCGAACAAAATATGCGCGATTTATCTGAATGACGCTGATCAGTTCAGTAGTAAAGTGATTAATACTTTGAATTCAATCCCCTGCAGACAACGTCGTTCTCTTTCCAATCTAACAGCTCCCGAAATGTGCATCTCATCATAGAAGAATTGGTTTGTTTTAGCGTGGCAAACAGCTCTACAAGCCAAAGAAAACATCGCGTGGTTGATAAAGAAAACGTTCTCACTTTCAGGACGACAGGCCGCACGCACTTCCATGCTATGTCTTCTGGTGACGATTCCTCAGAACAGATTCGGTAAATGTCAGCGACTGCAGCCCGGGGGCGCGTTCCGCGCATTACTTTGTGGAATATAAGCCATCCGATCCGGTAACCGGCCTACGGACGAGAAAATATGAAAGGGAAATCCGGACTGTTCACCGGAGGTTGTTTTCTCGAGGTTTCAGTCAGAATTGACATAAGTGATGCGTTCTAGTGAGACTAATAAGATAAGATCGTCTATAGCTGCGGTCTATAGTCTGGGAATCTTTTGAGTTTCTCATCTCGTTCGTCTTTTGCGATAGCCGATAGATTACCAAAATAATACCTCTAAATTAGATTAAGGAGGCTTTTTATTCTGCAGTCAAACCCGGCTATATAGACAACCTTGCCAGGGGGACAGGTATATAGGTGGCATGGCTATAGCAACCTGTCTTAATGACCAACTATGCTTTGGTGCCACGTGCTAATTTCTATCCATGGTTAATATTCTCGCGAGAACGGAAGGTCTCTGGAATTGGTTGTTTGTGACAAAAGGCATGGTTGTTTTGTTATTTAATTTATTGCATCTATCATCAACCATTGAAGGCTGCAAAGGATAGCCAAATCACCCACCCACTCACCCTCAACATCTCCCTCGCACAAGTTAGCTTACGTCAGAGCATGGAAATTTCATGAAAGAATACGAATTGCACGGCTTTAATGAACTTATAGTTTAATAAACATTCTGTTGAATATTTTGAAACTGAGTTGACTACTTTCATAGCGAGCAACAGCCCCCACCCCTCTCCAAACAAATGAGTTTCAAAATATTCAACATATTGCGTGCATATTTGTCTTGAAATTGAGATACTTGCATATTACGGGTTAACTCGTATTTTTATATCTATATAATGTATGAATTTGACGCCGGTACCCGCCGCGATCTCGCCATTTCAGTGTTTTATGGCTAATAAACGGTAGAAACAGAGATTATACCTCCCCTGAGATCATTCAGAGATCATACGTCGTAGTATTTTCTGTGTTGATCGGTTTTACATCCCTTCAAATCACATACTTTCTATTCCACGACCGCGATACGTCAAATTATCTTCAAAATACTCAACAGCAAGTCGTTTATCCAGAACAGGGAATGTAGCCACATTAACCCACCTTGCGTCAAATGCACCTCACAGCGTTCATATTGCTCATATCGAGTAACCCTCCACGGTAGTGGTCAAGATATTTCAATACAATTGTAGTGTTTGCAGGACAAGAGAAGCCAATTTTTGTCAATTTAACACTGAAATTTGAAAAATAGATGTCCGTTGTTCCTCAAGTTCACTGCAGAGGGCGTTTTTCAAAGAATTTCTCTCAACGTATATTTCGGATGTGATTGACTGATTGGTTTTTATTGCAATTGAATATATATATATATATATATATATATATATATATATATATATATATATATATATATATATATATATATATATATATATATATATATACAGGAATTTCATGGTTGAAAAAGCTACTGACTGATCTTACGACAACATGTGTCCAACCTATTCCAGAAAATACGCGTGTTTATTGCACCTTAATCGTCCACCTGTCAATGTGTACGTGGCCCGCCGATTTGAAAGAATCGGTATATTCACACATTGTAAAAACATGACAGCAGCTATGTACGCTTTATGGAACGAGACCTGAAAACCAGAACGCATCAATGGTAAAATAGTTTATAATTTTTTCCACGTACGTTATTATCATAGCCACCCGTGGAACACGGCGCCACCTTTGTGACATGGACCGACAAATGACCTATTTTAATCGTCATTATTTATTTTCGCAATTCAGACATCTTTGACATTTTGTATTCACCGTGTGGCTCAATTATTACATTTCTAAGCTGGTGCTGAAAAGGGGTATTTAAATTACATTAAATAACTTAACCCGTTTAAGGCGACGTCGTTATCGTGAGCTGTATGGGTCAAAATGTGCAATGGAGGAATGCGATCTCTCACTCAGGTATCTTACGTCATAATCAAAATACATCGCTTGTTAGCTGGCGTCAAAATCAAATCACGTAGGTCCGACACAGATGGGGGATGAATTAATCACATCTGTTGAATATTTTGAAATTAATTTTACTGAGAGCTAGTTCTGCTCCAAGTCTCAAAGCATAGAACAGCTGACCTGTATAGTTACCATGAAATTGGCATTCTGTGAGGTCAGGCTTCAAAGTGTTAACATCGATTGAGACGCGCGTACATGGTGTCAGAGGTCAGTTAGAAATGAGAAACTGATCCCATCAGCCTGTCCCGTAGCGCCATCACAGCACACTCTCGCACGTACGCACAGACACACACGCTCACATCATGGCATCCATAATCCTGTTCTTCAGCTTCAGCATAAATACGCTAATTCCTCAGCAAATAACAGATCATTATCTCATGGAAGAATTGGACGTACTCCGAAGAAAGCAAATACTATTCGTTCTGCAGGGAATCGTTTGTTCTCTGAAGACTATTATTCTAAGATATGGAGAGAGGAGATACTGCAAATAAATGAAAGCAATGTAAGGCCTATAAATTGCTCCAAATCAGCCTTATGTCTGTGAGACTAAGAACGCCAAGAGCGCACCAGCCCTTCAGGGGAGAGAACGAATGGGACGTTTAAGTCATATGAACATGGAACACACGTGTCATGC
>CM067369.1:14944592-15021170 GCA_034401795.1 Chaetoderma sp. LZ-2023a | reverse complement strand
CGCATGACACGTGTGTTGGAAGATTTGCCTTCACTTAAACAAATTTGAATGGCCCTTAGTCCCTAATCCTATTTCCCAAATTTCGTTCAGCGGTTCTGGAGAAATCGTTTTCACGAAAACTATGTCATCCAAGATGGCTTCAGGAGCATGTGGCCAATCAACTTCTCTTGAACAAACATGGGTCAGCTGTTGCCCCAGTTGATGTTTCAGAGTGTTAAATCGATCCCCCAAAGCGGATTCAGAGAAGATTTTAAAAGACGTTTCTAAAAATCTGACAAAATTCAAGATGACCGCCCCATTCGTTTGAACAAACTTGGATCTCTATGGCTGAGTATGCTCTAAGGATTGTTGTTGCCATTCATAATTCAAATTGGTCCCCTAGAGGACATTTTAAATTTCCTATTGGTTTGGCATGGGGAGTCTTTGGCTGGAAAATGTTCAAAGATGGCCCCAAAACCATTTAATCTGACAGATTAAAAAGCGGCAAATTTGAAAGCAGCTTGCCCAACAAAATATATAAAACCAATTTCGGCCATCAAATAAAAAAATCCGATATGGCCTCTAAACATGCTACATTTTGATTGGTCCACGGTGGCAATTTTACGAATCAAATTCCCTTGCACAAATATTAATTAGTAAAGAATCATATCTCCCAAAATTGAGCACACCTTAATGGCCAAATTTCGCCCTATTCTTTTCACCTGTTCTTCTTTGCGAAACCTAGATCATTCAAGATGCCCGTCGAAGCATTTGGCCAATCAAGTTGCCTCAAACAAACTTGGTTCAGCGGTTGCACTAGATGATATTTCATGAGTTTTTATAATCGATACCCAAGCGGTTTCGGAGAAGATTTTAAAATAAGTTTCTAAAAAAAATCGGACAAAATTCAAGATGGCGGCTAATCAAATTGGCCAATCGGCTTAGCTTATCAATGCCCTAACGATGCTTCCTGTCAAATATAATGTTGGATCGGCCTAGTGGTTCTTGAGTTCTTTAACCCACTGATCGACCGACCGACCGACCGACCGACCGACCGACCGACCGACCGACCGACCGACCGACCGACCGACCGACCGACCGACCGACCGACCGACCGACCGATCAACCGACTGATCGACCGACTGACTGAACAACCGATCGAATGAACAACTGACTGACCAAGTGAACAAACGACCGACCGACCCACTATCAGACGGACGGACTGACTGCTCGATATACTGACCGAATGATAAACTGACTGATCGAAATACCAGTCACATATAAAATGGTGACATGTATTATTCTTTTCATCGTTGTCATTATCCTTGCCTTTGTCATTGTCACTGTCGTCATCGTAATCGCCATTATCATCATCGTTCACTGCAGTCGCCATCGTCCTCGGTGTTGTTGTTGTTGTTGTTGTTGTTGTTGTTGTTGTTGTTGTTGTTGTTGTTGTTGCTTCGGACAATGATGACGGTGACGATTACGTCGACTACGAAGACGACGACGACGTCGGTGGTGGCGCTGACGACGACGGCGGCGGTGGTGGCGGTAGTGATGGCGGCGATGGTAGTGATGATGATGATGATGATGATGATGATGATGATATATATTAGTACAATTGACGTTATATCTGCTACTGAAGCCGCTATAATTGACACGGGCGTTGTATGAACGCACATTTCTCAGTGACCACGCTGTGTCCGTCATTCTTACGCTCTATGATGTAGTAGAAATCAATGAGAGACTGACATGGTTGTCAGTTGCAGCATAGTGGATCGCGTTCACTAGACACGTGTCGCAGTTGGAGTCCATCTCAGCATTCCATAGACGTGTAACCCCGAATACAACACGACATCACTTACGGTTAGACATGGCAGCGTGTTGGCAACGGTGGCCAATATTCTGCAAAATTTAGATTTTAGCCATGAATTTGCAGGCCCTATTGACGTAATTGTTAAGAATGTTGCCGGCTTTGTTGCATTGGTAGGCTTAATGAGCAAAGTCATTCCTTGAGACTCGCAAATGAAGCATTCCTCGTATACGTGCGTATGCTTCCGTGCTCGCGTACGCGCGTGGGTGCGTGTGCGCACACATGTGTGTTTGTTTTTGCGCAATGCATGTACTTATAGCTAGCCGTATTCTTGCATACGAATGAAGGCGACTCCCACCCCATATTGTGACTATTGTTGACGACAGATTCAATTTAATTATCCTTGAGCCATCGGTAAAGCAAGATTAATATCTTCGAAGGCGATGGAATGTTAATTATCAGCACTCGTTTATAATACAAACAGAGAGCGTGGCTGACCGGGAGCACATGGCATCTTCCGTCAACGCCATCTTAAGAAATATGGCGCGCTAATCACCGAGCACGTGATTAATTTGTCACCAATCAACGGCCAGGTAGTTATTCACAGCTGGAATGGAAGATGATGGATGATGAGTATGACATACAGAAAGTCACGCAAAGCTGTAATACTAACCCTTTGAGCCGTGATAGTTCATTATAGTTCAACGTCAAAGTAATCATATCAGTAAGCAGTTGAACATTTTGAAGATTCTGACTGGAAGCATTACAACAACAGATTTCCATCAAACAAATCTTATCTTCCATATCTTATTACTATCAGATTGTTCAGTAGAATATTTTACCTAGTAATTTGATTTATTCATATGTAGCTGAACGCAAATACTCTATCCTACGAACACGAGTATCTAAGCAAAGCAATTGTCTTCATAAATAACATATAACACGGAATACAAGCGTTTAATGATATCTGAAACGGAGTATGTTTCTTAATACATTTTACATGTTTTAGGAAATATATATATGCTGGAGTCACGGCCCACGAGGTGGTGTAACACCCAGAGAGGTGAACATAGGTTTACTACAATCATCGTCACCGCTCCCACTTCTCATTCAACTCACCTCTTATCGCGTTACCTTCTGTCACTGTCCGTAAGCCTACGCTGGTCATCAGGGTGTATGGTGTCTGAAGACCGTTAGCCTATCTGGGTTATGAGGTGTATGTTTGCGTCAATACATCGTGGTGGACTCATTTATGACAAACTCCGCGGCAGCGTTATTTCCACGCTAGATTCCGCTTTTGACAATATAATACCGAGGCTCAATCAGCTTTTAAATTTATTGCGAAATAATAATTTTACAAGATCCATAGGATATATTCTTTGTCATATTTGGAATTCGAAACTTCTATATAAGATTCCAACTGTAACCAAATTAACTGACGCTATTCATTTAGAATCTATATCTCGCCGAACATGTCTGGTATCCTTCTTCTCCCTGCGTTTATCTTGCTCATGATGTTAGATTGTTTTTCCTATTTGGTGCATGAATGCGCATGTGGTCACCACATGATATCGCTCATTTTGCTGATAGTGTTGCAAAAGATACTCTGGCGTTTCTTCAGCTTGCTTCCGATCGCAGAGTTTACGATCTTACAGCAGTGAAGATGTCTTGGTGAGTTTGTGAGCAATCCTCCATCTGAAGATACAAGTCTGATCGTATACCAAGTCAGGCTATATATAACGCATCATTGCGGTGCCTTGGGGAAGGTACCTTTCCTCTAATCACGTCCTTCCTCAAAATCACACTCGCTGTCGACATGTGCCTTCGCGGCGCATTCCTTTACTAGGTGCTAAGATGTGTTATTGTGTTTCCCACTGTCTGGATCCTGGGGTCTAGTGCACCATTGTGGCGTTAAATAGGCGTAAATCAACGTCCGACGTTAGCCCATGTCCAAGACATGTCCAAGACATGGGCAAACGTCGGACGTTGCTTTACGCATATTTAACACCATAGCGGTGCACTATGCCCATGGGTGGTGAAAGCGAGACTGTTAGAAATGCTTTTGGCAAGCTAAGATCAGTAGCTAGATTTTCGCACTGCATTTTGTACTGTGCTTCTCAATTGGTACTTATACACAGAAATTGGGTTTTATACTTGGGAAGTTGACCGTGCTTCCTTTTACTGGTTAACATCGATGCTTCTCCACCTACACTGATGAAATGTTAGACAGTGTGTTATTCAAATTTTTTTGTGGAGAATCCAAAAACCCTCCACTTCGATTGCCTTCCAGGAGTGTGGTTTATTCGACTACTTCTTGCAGAGGCCAGGTCACACTTGCTACATCAGTGTTGACATATACACCCCACTGATCCACACCACAAGATTGTTGGCATACAAAGCACATATTTGGAAGGGTCTTCTTTAGGTTATTGGTGAAAATTGTGAAGTGCGTTGGAGAGAACTTCGCCGCTCTGAAGCACACAATGCCGTTGTATGACACTTTGCTGCTTGTCTCATTTAGCAGTACTGGATAATTCATGCTGTAGAAAAAGTGGCCTATCCATGTTTATATTTTATAGTCTTCATATTTCCTGAGATTTTGGAAGAGACAATGTTTATTGAATGTCTTCTCTAGGTCAGTACAGACAACAATGCTGTGCTTCTCCTGATGGAATGCTTCCTCAATAGCCTGTGCCCGATACCGTGGAGTTGTTTGATCCTCAGCATGATGGCCCATTTTGAGGCCGAGCTGTTTACCAGCTGCAAACTTGTTGCTTGCAAGATTTCAGAGAGGTCTTTGACCGGGTATCGCCACGTGGTTTTGAATATGCAACTGATTAGACTAACAGGGCTTTCACGTGTGGATTCGTTTGCAGTGTTTGCACAGTAGGCCTAAAGTAATCACGTTGACTTCTCGCCACCAATGTGGAATTTCTCCTGTGAATCAACTGTGGATCAGTTCTCAAGTTGTTTAGCACGTTTCAGTTGTATAAATGGCAGCTGATCATTATTTCGAAACTAATTTCACATGAAAGTGTTGTTTATCAGATCTGAGTAGCATTAGCTTGAAAATAGACAACACAATATTTGATATATAATAATTGGTGTTCTTCGGATTCAAACTGTTAAACACAGCACTGTCTGACCACATTCTCTCCTCTTACAATTCTCACGATCATAGGCCATTCGTTCGTTCGTTCGTGTAATGGTTGGTGTGTGCACTCGTACGTTCACTGGTTCGTTCGTTCGTTCGTTCGTTCGCTCGTTCGTTCATTCGTTCATTCGTTCATTCGTTCATTCGATCGCTCATCCTTTCGATCAGTCATTCGTGCAGGCAATACTTCAATAAATTTCATAATTCATTCACCAAGTTGGACGTCTCCATTCAGAAACGGACAATTGCTCAACATACAATAAATCGTCAGTGGTGTAGCCAAGCCGGGGCGAGAGGGCGACCGCCATCTCCCACACGGATAATCCGTGACATGGGTTTTTTATGAAACGCATATATCTGCAGCACAAGATATTGGGGGTCGGTGAAGTGTGTGTCTGATGCATTATTTCACTTTTATTTCAAACGTAAAAATATGTTTTAACCCTTTAATGCATGGCTTCTGAGAGAGTTTAATTTCCACAACATTACAGAGGAATGAATGCCTCAATCCCGTCTGCTAGCACGACAATTCTGTTGGATCCTTCTACGCCATTACATCGCCAATACTTATATCATCTGGAAATGTTTAACATACAGATTTCACAGAGTATGTGACTACGTGAAATTGGAACGTTGCATTATATGCCAAGAGTAAAAAGAGCGAACCTCTTTGTTGTGAAATACAATCAACGTACCGAAGTGGATCCAAGTCTTTGGCTAACAACCAAGTGCTTAGTATCGCTTTGTAATTGAGCAAAAACCGTAATCTTTGATACCTAATGCCAAACAAAAAGTGAGAGCGCAATAGCATGAGCTGCATGGTCTGAGCTGATAATAAAGCTGTGTCGTGCCGGGTGTGTGAAAGCACATTATCCATGTAGTAAGAAAACTACACAAGGATAGTGATTGTGATGGTGTTCATCTGCCATGTGCTGAACATATCTGACGGCAGAATTTGTTTGGGTTCTACTGGGCATTTTCAAGGGAATTATCAAGTAAACGCCGTGATAATTTATTAATTGCAATATTACGTATGACACGAATGAGAGTTATATGGCATAGTTGTGAGTTTATATCTGAAGTATATTGATTTCACCTGCTAATCTTCTGACGTTTAATGTTGTCAAACAAAACACACAAATACAAATGCTGCCGCATATCTCAGATACATCGCTGCCCAAAAGACTCATCGTTGACTTATGCAGTACATAATGAATGCGTAGTACATGCACACACATGTATAAGATAATTTATCGTCAATCATATGCTCGCGTTGTGTGTCACTGGCCTCTGAGATGTTAATCTGACAACAATGTGGTGTATCCGCTCGTTACGGATACTGTTATATTCATAGCTGCATCTGTAGACTATAGACCATACCACAAAAGCATGACCACTGCCAAAGATTTCTTCCACAAGTTTGAGGATTTGGTTTCCTTGTTAGATTGACCATAAATGAAAAGTCATCTGGTCAGCTGACTATCCAGACAGGTTGATTTTCTGGGCTGGTTGAAACGCGGGGATGATTTAGTGACCGTTTCTGAGGTAGCATGCCTGGAATGGAGCGTATGGGTTATAACAGAAGCAGGTTTAGTGGCCAGTCTCTGGAGTCTGTACTCCGTACTTTTAGTTAGTTTAGCACACATCCGGTATCTCATCGCTATCAGCTGACGCTACACGCCCCTTGCACATCATAGGGCTGAGTTAAACCCCTAGTAGAGTGGCTACTCGAGTTACTAAAGCAGGGCCTAAATGACTTCATAACGCTAGTACCTATTCGAGGCTACCCCCTTATGAGCAATGGTTAGTCGAGTAAGTCGCGTGATTGTTTTGAAATCAATATATTACAAACGCGTGATTCGTCTATCCTCGTCTTCCCGAGGGAAGATGATTTATTCACCCTAGGGCCTAGAGTATGTATGAGAGTTTTCGCCTAAGGCTTGCCCATGTGTTTTAGCCAATTTCATGCGTAGATTTTATCACCTAGGATTTTTTCTTCTGAATTCAGGGAGCCGGGTCCACGTAAACAGCATGTTAGATACAGCTACTTCGCGGATAGCTCCCGTGGGGTACAGTTTGGGTAATGCTGGATATAGCCAGTATAGCGGAGAACAGCGGTATCAATTTCTAGCTATGCCACGCCGATTTCTAGCTAAGTTCCGCCCACGTTTTGTGCATGTTGATGTCGATTTATATACTTTGAATTCTGAATTCTCAGAATCCCAATTTCAAGGTAAAAATACAGGTACGTTGTTGAGTATTTTGAAACAAGTTTGACTGGATGCTGTTGCTGCTGTCAAATTAATTTCAAAATATTCAAACGATTGCTTAGTAAACAGTAAATCCATCAAAAATATATAATTCGTTTACGTGATGCACTGTTAAATGTTCATGACGGTACTAGATCCGCCATTCACTATGCATGTTGATTCTGACGTCAGCCTACACGTCACGTAATTGATCATGACGTCATCTACTTGAGCGACAGATCGAATCCATCAATTGCACAGGTGGTTAAGGAAAGTATCGATTTTGTGGAGAATCGGTCTGGTGTGTCCCCGGCGTCCAGTCAAATTAGTGTCACAATATTCAACGGCATGGTTATTAAATAGTAAAGACATACAATTTGTACTACCTGACGGAGTATTAAGCGCCTAAGACGGACCAAATCGAGACATTCACGACATAATTGATTATGACGAGGGTTGTTGTTCTGTATACATTACCGATATTTACGATCGTTTTTTCTATGACTTAGATCTTACCAAGATAGTACAGACGATGTTTTCCTTGCGTTTATTTCAGACCATAGAAAGGTTTCAAGCTAAGTGATGCCAGATAAAATAATTGAACAACCTACATGTTTTATCAAACACTTATCTATGAATGGTCATATTTATTTTTTTTCACATTTATTTTCATATTTATCTTAATTATATAAACACCTATATCATGTGAGCGGAGGATACGTTTATATAGACGCCATATTGACGGTTATTTTGAAAGTTGATCACTTGAGGTTCCGGTAGTTTTCTCGTGAAGCCTCCATTTCGACTAGGTGTGGTGCACCAATGTTTCAATTTGGTATTAATCGGCCTCGCTGTAAGAGAAGATAACTCTAATAATATGAAGGTCAACTGGTGAATATGAGTAAAATAGACTAAGCAGTATTTCCTGTAGGGGCCATAAATATTTATTCCGTTAAACATACCATGTAGAAAATGTTTGAAGGCTTCATATTGTAGGTAATATTATATAATATGCTGAACTATATGTTATATGGCTACCTCAGTGGTCAATTTGAAGAAAATCCTACTTTCTTACAATGACGTATATCTTTATCCGAGAGAAAATACTTTTCCAATAATTTTAGCAAACACCAGAAATAATGTATATCTAATCACTTTTATAAAAGACACTTTCAGAAAAATCACTGGATAAGTATTTGAAGGCATTGGTAGAACATTAATTAGAATCACTGTCAGATAAGTCATTTTTTAAATCTTCAAAAATTATATCCTAGTCACTCGACTCATCCATGTTTATACACGTTTTCAGTATTTCCGTCACATAGATATGCAAGTGTGTATTTTAATCCTGATTTAACGCATCCGCATGCTTTAGTTGCACACGTTGATGCATGGCATTTACATGTAGTTAGTTCTTTAATCTATGTCGGTACCACCTCCAGTGTCATCAGTTCTGGATCCAAAAAGATTTCTGATTTTGTCCAGCCATTACCATAGGGTCCATCAAGATTTTATTTTTCTACCAGTGATCTTTTCCAGGCAGTGTATTGATAGTGTGATGTCTTAATATGCTGCATAAGGCTCTCTTTCCATGGGGCTAAACTTGGGTTTTGGATTGGCTTCTGGCAAAACGTTTTATAACTTAGCATATTTATGTCTTCTATATTAGTATTTGGCGCATAAAGGGAACACACAAATGTTTTACACGCATCTTCAGCTCTGAGTTCTAATAAAGGCAGGTATTTATCAGTGTTATTTCTAATCAGATGTAATGCTTTCTTTTTTCCCTTTCCTCTAATACAACCTGTGCTGTCAGATCCTGTAAGAATGTGTATTACAAAAGCAAAGCACTAAGGTGTCCCTAATATCCCGGCGAATGTATGTATGGGAATAAAACAGACTTCTTCTTTGTTCCAGTTTTGAACCACACCTCGATGCCAATTTCATGGTTAAAATATATCACCAGTATGAGCACATCAGTATCTGGAGACTATATGATTGCCATCATAGTGGTGAATCTTGTTTTGGAATCAGAATATGTAATATGAGCCGGGTATCTGCTTCATCTTGCGATGAATATAATTCATCCATTCCAATTCTTCCACTCCACTGCGTGTGATCAGAACAACTCTTTCATAGATCTTATATCCTCCTGACAATATCAACCTTTGATTCTGATTCAAAACTCCAGGCATACTAAATAGCCATTGTGTGAAAGCAAATCATTAAAATTGCCCTTGTTCTTAGGATTCGTAAGGTATGGTTTGATATTTCTAGGTATAATCTGCTGTTTTGAATGAATACTCATTTCTGGTGATCTTTCTACATTGCCACGTCTTTTTCTGTCTCCAGTTTTTAATGATTCATCTAGATCATACCTATCTGACACAACATGGACTGTGTTTTGCTTCTCTATAAATACTCCTGTTTCATTCTTTTTGTCTCTTGTATTGTGCATGAAGTCTTCTGGATACAGTGAAGGTGCTGCTTAAATCTCTAAATCTCGCATAATCTGTGGAATAGTAGAAAGTCCATATTGGAATAAATGTTCTAGATTCACAGTCCTTTTTGGAGATTATTACATCCAAACAGGTCACGATCTGATTCTACTCCTCGTCCAGTCCGCTCCTCTTTCAGCTGCAATGTAGTCAAATCCAAGACCAACATCTTGCATATATTGTTCCCAAAAAGCTAAAGTAAGTTTGGATTTCTGTCCTTTCAAGAAATTCTTCATACAATAGACTGTACTCTTGCAACCTGTTTCGAAGCGTTTGAATCCTCTCTCACCACACGTGCATGATCTATGGGATCAAATTCCTCTGACGACAACAGAGATTTCATGTCCGTCTGTACTCTCAAACAATCTTCTTCGAGAGTAGAATCTTGTGGTTCTGTACAAGCCACGAAAGGAACCCAATGAACGGAAGTACATCACCTGAAACATAAGTTTATGTGCAACAGTACACCATGTGCATCGTTTGTAGTTTCCACCAAGCATGATCACCGACATTGCATTTGGGCCCAAACACATCAGCCTCTCCCTTAATTCCATATGAACTATACCGCTCACCAAGTATTTTCCAAAACAACTCCATAATGTGGAATCCAACGAATCGAATGGCATGGTGTCCATTCCCATACCAGTTTCGTAGGCGTATTTCCTAGGCACCAATCTATAGTTGAAAATCAAACGTTGTAACAGGAACTTGTACTATTGCCCGCATTTGGCGTTTGATTATATTTAGACCTGTCTCGATAGGGTTCCGTTCAGTAGGTATATACCTGATACATGTGGATTGTATCCTATGAGTGTCTTGCTTGGCTTTTCACCAAGCTTGACACTTAATACAGCGTGAAATCCATTTCAGCTTGGAATATGTTGTTCGTCTATATAAATTGGCTTAGTATCAAATACGTATATGTGTGTGGGACACAAACGGGCAAAGACTATACATCTATCAAGTGACATTAAATCCGCCAACATCAATCCAACTTTCTGTGTCCATTTTCATAGCAAATCTCGATGCTCTGCAATTCGTTTGAATTTGTTTGGGCACTCAAAAATTACTTGCGTGAATGACGTCTCTTTTACTACTTTACTTGGTAGTTGAAGATTGTGGACACTCGTTTCTCCTTTCCTTTTTGATAAATAACACTACCGAGACCGTGTGTAGTGCCTATTCTACTCCTAGACTTATTAATATCAATGCTCTTCATTGCAGCATGGGAAAACACACCGGATATGATACTGGCTGGTAAAAATGGTCACCTTCTCGAATCCCTGTATTTATAACGTTAGTTGCTATTGCATGTCGTCATAGACTATTGAATGGCCTTCGTCGTAAACTAGATCTATGACCTGCCTACTTCCCGTCAAGTGTTTTAGTGAAATAGATAAACCTATATGCTTAGGTGTTTTACATCTTGAATATGAGGCGAAATATCAAACATCTTGTGGAATTCACCTTTCCAGAGTACCCACCCATCATATGACGTCATAATGAACTGCGTGATGTGTACAATGACATCATAATGAATGACCTCATGAATGACGTCGATAAGTACGTCACGAACGCATATTTGAAGACGGCCTATGCGTTGTTGTACAAATTGTTTGCTTTTACTATTTAATAAATATTCTGTTGAATATTTCGAAACTAATTTGCCTGGGCTCTGTTGCTGCCATGGGCAGCAACAGCACCCAGTCAAATTAGTTACAAAATATTCAACAGCTTCCCTGTATAGTTTTCAGGAAATTGATAGATAGAGCATTTGGGGATCGATCAATCCCAACACGGCGAGGTGTGGGTGGCGCTTAGCTAGTGATGGGCGGGGCATAGCTAAAAATGGAAAGGTCCATTGCCATCACTTCACTGTGTAAGTGAGGTTCTTAGCTTACATCTTCTGTTGTTTTGTCTAATACAAGAAGACAAAAATACGTATATAAATCATCAGAGACTAATTGTTCTGCTTGTTGTCAGGGATGGCCGCACCATTAACACATGGACTTAATGAAATTTCTTTCACCATTGCTATCAGATTTTCTCAAGTCTCAATGTCTCACTGAATAATGAGAGGTTATCTTCATCTAACTCAGGGACAGTAAAATCGGATCCGATGGCTTCATCTCTAACTTGGCACTTCACATCACATATCTTATTGATTGTTTTCTTTACGTCAACACGACTACTGTGTCCAAGTTCTGGTGAATTCATCTTTGGCATGCTGTGAAAGATG
Organism: Chaetoderma sp. LZ-2023a; assembly: GCA_034401795.1. Lineage (NCBI taxonomy): Eukaryota > Metazoa > Mollusca > Caudofoveata > Chaetodermatida > Chaetodermatidae > Chaetoderma > Chaetoderma sp. LZ-2023a. Next base: position 15,009,238 of record CM067369.1, on the reverse strand, counting down.
ATCTTTCCCTCAAAGTACTTTTCAATTCTAGCTTTCAGTCTCTGTGCACTATATGATTCAAGGTAAGTTTTATATAGGTTATGTAGATAGGATATGTTAAAATGCACCACCTTGCGACATCTTTAATTTCAAAGATTAGTTTTCCAAATGCTTCAGCAAAGATATCTACTCTTTCTACAGATTTTTTATCTGTATGCAGCAACAGCTTCCAGTCAAATTAATTTCAAAATATTCAAAAGAATTCAGATCAAATTATGAATTAGTTTGGAATTCATAATTTTGTGTCCATATGGTTACGTTATTTCGGTTGCCTAATTATAAGGCGATTGACAGACTGTCATGGAATGAGTCTTTTGTTAACAAGGGAGGTAACTCTATGCTGTGTCCTAAGCAATAATAAGGTGCTGTAACACTAAATAACTTGATCTAAACAGATAGTTTGATGAATAAACCAATAAATGGTACCAATACTCTATAGCTAACTGCTTTTAAACGATAGTAGCATGTAACAGTAAACAAAACGTCTATCATGGTAACCTTGATCAAAATTCAAGAGAAAATACAAATTTCGACAAGTAAATGTGGCTATATTTCAAAATTGACCATGGAAAAAGCTTGATAACATATGTTTCCTTAATCTTCTGCCTATACTGTTTCACACAAACATATCAAACATTTTCTATATGGTATGTTGAACGGGTCCACAAATCAAATTTTAATCGCTAAAAAGTAAAAGACGACTAATCGTTTCGAAAATCAATAGGTCTTATTCTTAACTGTCCCGAAAGCTGAATAAATCGCAGAGAAAATCTGCGTGTTATTGTGGAGATGTAGGAATGATCAATGGCTAGTAGCGGAAGTAAAAGATGGGAAGTACAAATAGTGCTTAATTGGAGTGCTTGCCAGAGAGGTTCAATGGGAAACACATTCACAGAAATAGATAAATCTATACGGATCCGGAAACTGCATGGAATTCGGAGACTAGCTTCATAGAAATATGGCTCAGTGAAAGTGAATCTACGTATTTAAGGAGCTAGTCCGCTTAGTATATGTGTATTTGATGTTATCGTTGTAATAAGCAGTCATGTGAGCAAGGTAGAAATAGTCTTTATTAGTGGCTAGCCATTGTTAGCAACTGATAACGAATGGCCTTATATTTACTATTCTCACATTTTAATGCCATGCCGCCCGATGTTGAAACTTATAATCCTTGCGATAACTGACATTAATGAAGTTCAGGACCAGACTAATATAATGTCAATGCTCATGTTTCACACATACATCATGCACGCACGCACGCACGCACGCACGCACGCACGCACACATGATACATGTGATAGGTTTATAATAAGTTCTCGACTTTAGCCAGAGAATAAGGTTTTCTGGGGAGTACTGGTTTTGTTTCGCTTGGGCATACTGTTTTGTGGATTTGTACATGAACTGTTCATGTCACCTGTCTACTAGGCATACTGTTTGTGGATTGTATATGAACTGGTCATGTCACCTGAGTAATAGCACCACCTGACTATTAGCTCCACCTGTCTATTAGCATCACCTGTGTTTATCAACAGTACGTTAACTGTTCGCACCAGCCGAGTAATTGCACATCCTGTCTATTAGCATCACCTGAGTTTATCAACTGTATAATAAGTATTTGCACCACCTGTCTATTAGCGTCACATGTGTTCACCAACTGTACAATAACTATTCGTACTACCTGAGTAGTCGCACCACCTGACTATTTACACCACCTGTGTAATTGCACCACCTGACTATTTGCGCCACCTGTCTATTAGCACCACCTGAGTTTATCAACAGTATAATAACTATTTGCACCACCTGTCTATTAGCGTCACATGTGTTCACGAACTGTACAATAACTGATCACACCACCTGAGTATTTGGACCACCTGACTATTTCCATAACCTGTCTACTAGCATCACCTGTGTTTATCAACTGTACATTAGCTGTTCGCGCCATCTACACACTAACACCTGGATTGAATTAGACAGCACCATTTTCCCAATTACCGTCTGGATTTACTAGTATTATGTGTCACCGCGCAACTTTCATAAGGAGGGATCAATTGCTCTCTCGGTACTGGATCATAGCTGGATAACGCTCACCTTCCCTACCATGTGGATTACCCGTTATTAGAATATATATATATATATATATATATATATATATATATATATATATATATATATATATATATATATATATATATATATATATATATATATATATATATATATATATATATATATATATATATATATATATATATATATATATATATATATATATATATATATATATATGTTGTGCTCTGCTCCAGAATTTGCTGGAGCCCATATTTCGGAAGTTATATTGTGTAACGAGCCTCGCTATAGTTGGATTACTCTTAATCGTCATCAACTTCTGAATACCGCCACTATCGTATGCACACATGATATTTAAAATCTCTTAACCTCTCTTCATAACTTTACATAACCTTTAGCATATATACTCGTTCATACATATGTAACCATTCTAATCACTTATTATCTCAAAATAAATCTCAATATCATTTACTTAAGCATTGTTGTGTGGTTATCAGCAATTTTAGCAGACATTATAATTAACAACTCACAGGATACAAACCCAGACACTAGCCAATGTTTTGTATGTTTCATCTCTGCTTTATGCAGATGGGGGGGGGGGGGTGCTCATGAGCGGATTCAAGGTGAGAGGTCAGAGGTTTAAGGTGGAGAGAGTGTATCCTGTTATATATATACCAAACCCCCTACCCGCCTCTCTCTCTCTCTCTCTCTCTCTCTCTCTCTCTCTCTCCCCCCCCCCCATCCATGCTCGTCTCTTTTACTTCCTCCATCTCTCCATCCTTCCCTCTTATCACTCTCTCACTCTTTCACAATCGTTCCTCCGTTACACAGTCCTAGGCAGACTTTACCATTCACAATGTGATTACCAATATACGGTCACCTTCATAGCTTTCCATGCAGAGGCAATCAATTTCAGGAATAAGCTATTCAAATAAATCGATGTAATGGCCACACTCAGTCAATGGCCACCTATCTCGTTAAAGCGCTTCTGTCCAGCAAATCAAATAAAAAGAGACACACCTTTCTATAACGGACGTTGGGTTGGTAACTAAGAAGTGGCCTTTGGAGGCAGGTGACTTGCTTCATACAACTTATTTGCTATGGTAAACAGCTTCAGATGTCAAATGACAGTAGTTTGTTAGAAACGTGTGGTCTTACGACCAGTCGTTTTAAAGGACTGTCATATTATGCCCCAAGAACAGTTGTCCGCTGTGGACATGTTCACCTGAGTCAATATGGCCATCGCTGGGCAGGTAATTCACTTAATCAACTCCACATACGAACATTCAGTCAGCTATGTGTCCAAAAGGAATGTTATTTAGTACTCGTTAATTACTCAGGGATATTTTGAAGTATCCAAGATCATTTGTATTTAAGCCAGATTTTCTATAGCGACCCACCATATTGTGGCCACATATGTTTTCGTGGCCGTGTATACACGTGTCCTCGAGCTATGGAGCGTCAACGCGTTCACAGACAGAACGTTGCCATTTCATGGAAGTCAATATATGCATCAGATCTCTCACTAATATCTGACGTCATAATTAAAATACGTCACATGTTAGCTGAGGTCACAATTAAAATGTCGAAAAGACGAAGGTGTATGAATGGACATTTCCAGTTTTTGCTATGCCCCGCCCATCTCTAGCTAAGCTCCACCCACACCTCGCTTGTTGGGATCGATCGATCCCTGAACTCCATTACTATCCATGACTATAAATTTTCAGAAAACTATACACTTAAGCTGTTAAATATTTTGAAACTAATTTGACTGTGTGCTGTTGATGCCTATGGTGATGATGATACCGACGACGACGACGATTGTGGTCAATATCGAACGGGATAGATATCGACGACGACGACGACTTTCTCGTTGAATTTTTCGCTTATAGGTTTTTTAAATAGATGGCGTGCAGGCGACATTTTCACATGACCTTGGCCCGACCCTTTTCAAAAATCAAAGTAGACTGGACCACGTAATGACTGTAGCGTAATATGGCTGAACTAAACATGTCAATTAACAGTTTTGGATTAACAATCAAATCCTTTAATAATATTGGACCAAATTATTAATCACATTTCTAGAGAATATGCAAGCAGAGGTCGTATAGGTCGCTGGCTCACCTCTGACTCTCCCCTTAAGCAAAATGGATTATGCTGGTTCAAAAATGGATTTTAATGGCTTATTTTTTAATCGTATTTTTTCTAGTGTATGCCTCTCGGTTTGTCGGTGGCGCTCCAATATTTTCCTCCCTCCTTACTTTCAATAAATTGATACATCAGAGCAATAATACGATGATTTTCCTCGTGTTTATTGTACATATGAAAGAGACATATTGATTTTGGGTGTAATGTTACTATTATTAATTATTTTTATCTCGTTTCTAGCATCTTTGCATTTGACATTCACATTATTTCATCCTGGAAGAGTTATTGCTACTTTCAATGCATCGAAACAAATGAATAACTAGCGTATTGAATGCATTCATTGATGAAAATAAACGAGAGAACGAATAGAATAGAAAGATTGATTACACAGATGACCGGACAAAATACTGACTGACTGGCCGACTAACTGACGAGCGGACAGACGGAGGGATGGACAGACCGACTGACTTACCGATCGACTACCTGACTGACTGACTGACTGACTGACTGACTGACTGACTGACTGACTGACCTCCCGACTGACCGACCGACCTCCCGACTGACCGACCGACCGACCGACCGACCGACCGACCGACTGCCCGACCGACCCACCGACCGATCAATCTACCAACAAGCGGGCTGACTGACTAAGCGAACGAATGAAGGAGCACACGATGGAGCGAGCGAATGAATGAATGAATGAATGAATGAATGAATGAATGAATGAATGAATGGATGGATGGATGGATGGATGGATGGATGGATGGATTGATGGACGGACGGACGGACGAACGAACGAACGAACGAACGAACGAACGAACGAACGAACGAACGAACGAACGAACGAACGAACGAACGAACGAACGAACGAACGAACGAACGAACGAATGAATGAATAAACGAACAAATGAGCAAAGAAACAACGAATGAACGGACGAACCCACCCAACCCACCAACTAATCAATCAATCAATCAACGTTAACAATAAAGAAACGCAACATACTTTTAAGTACCATGTCCTCATTATAAAATAACGGTGTCCTGCTGTGCTTATGTCTGGCTAGTGCTATTAGCTTATACACCACTTTGTTCCTAAACTCGCTCACCCTGAAGCGATGATTAATAATTTCATGCCTGGATGCCCAGAAAAAGATTAATCACAGGCGACTCTGTCACTGACAGGCACCATAGAGAACATAACATGTGAATAGTAAAGCTGGATGAGCATGTATAGTACAGGCCAGATGTATTAACGGCTAGATACACTACAGTACAGCTCAGAAATAGCATCATTTTTCCAAGGCAAAATAAAACTTGCTGCCGAATATTTTGAACATAACTGGAAGGCAGCCATGTTTTCCAATATAATAATATTTGCCACTTTCGTGACGTAACTACCTCATTTTGATTGTGATGTCAGCTAACAAGTGACGTATTTAATTGTGACGTCAGATACAGTTCGGATCCCACTACTTATAGACTAATATGAGAAAGTTACTAGACAAGGTAATCCAATTCACATTTCCAGAGCATCCGTCTATCATATGACGTCATATGACGTCATAATCAGCAAAGCGGCGTGTAGGATGACGTCATTATCATTATCGTCTTAATAGTCCGACACGTTGTACGAATTGTATGTCTCTACTATTTAATAAACATGCTGTTGAATACTTTGAAACTAATTTGACTGGACATAGGCAGCAACAGCGCCCAGTCAAATTAGTTCCAAAATAATCAATAGCTTAGCTGTATAGTTTCCTGGAAATTGATAGTCAGGGAGTTCAGAGATCGATCGATCCAAACACGAGCGAGGTGTTAGTGAAGCCTAGCTAGCGATGGGCGGTGTATAGCTAAAATGGAAAAGTTCATTCTTATATCTGACACGGAAATGTCATCATTTGTCGTAGTTTTGGCGGATGGAAGCAGCGTTATGTGACATATAGGCCTAATTGATTTCTTTCACTAATAGGCTACTGTCATATTAGTAGTAGAGGATGACTTGTTAATCATTCATGCAGTGTTTTTCATCTTTATCACTCGCTATTCTGTCACGGGGCCATGGCGAGTACCAGAGAAAACAATACAACATCGCTTGTCCATAGAATCTCAGAATAATAATAATAATAATAATAATAATAATAATAATAATAATAATAATAATAATCGTTATTTATTGAGGGTAGCACTTCAAGTACACGGCCTGATCTAGCAGAGGCCCTCATTAACATATATACAAAAAAAATTAATATTTATATATAATATGTACAAATTTATACATCTATGTACAGACAAGGAACTTAGGGAATCTATTTCTTATAATCATATAATATTCTGAATGTATTAAGAGTAATTTGAACAAAAGCTACTGATGCTTTCAACAGCAGCAAACTTTCAATCAAATTAGCATTGATTTATTCAGCATTGTAAAGTAAATTCCTTTCTTTTCTGCTGAAATGCTTTGGAAACAATGCAAGAAATAGAAATAACTATATTTTATGTGCTAAAATATAGAAACTAATTCTCAATTTCGTAGACAAATACAGCTAAGCACATTATAACATACGATTATACATACATACAGAAACAATAGATTTAGTAAAATTATTATCATTACCCACGCCGTCGAATGTCTTAACCCTTTAGTGACTAAATTTGACAGGAAACCCTCGATTAGGTCTATCTATTGTGAAATGTCCGTTTCCAGAACAAGACAATGCCATTCTTGGAGATTTACCACCGGAAAGACTGGCTCGATTATCGCGCCTGTTATTCCTGTCATAAATTTTCAAAAATAGTCCTCTGGACTGCAAATGGTCATTTCACTAGCCGATTTTATGGACCTGTTTCTAGGCTTGTGCATTTATGGGTCAAAGAGCGGAAGAATCACCAAATTTGACATGTCATAATGTAGGATAAAATCAGATGGTTCAATCGAAGGTTTGTATCTTAAAGGTTAATTAGGCATATACAGTTTACTGAAATTAAGAACTAACCAAAGCACATGCACTCCCAATCACACACACTCACTACCACACGCACATGAACTCATGTACATACACTTTGTATACTTTGTATGAAAAATTTATTTTCATTTTCATAATTTATAATAATCTTATATTATTGTGGTGTTGTTAAGATAAGAAAGTATATTCGATTAATGCGTAGTGGTCAAATATTCGACGACGACGGCGGCGGCGGTGGCGAAGCGGCGGCGGGTTTGGAAGTTGCGGTGGGAGGTTTATCGTTATGTACGGTTTTGACTGTACATTTTATCTGGTTTAGAATCTCTCTCGCTGTTGACGAACGCTTCCTAATGGAAGGAAGCTAAAATCTCCTGCGATCTTAATAACATGTCATGTTGGATTATCAGGCGCTAAATCTGAAGTGCCCGCCCCTGATTGACACCCTAGGTCAAGGTAGATAAAGCCACCGCGAGCAGTCTAGGAAGCCACCCGCAGTCATGATCATTGACCGGGGTCATGGATGCTCAGATTTCATGCGTTACGTCACGATGCCATAGCTACCGAGTTTATCGTAGTCATCGGTAAAATAACAATGTTTAACCATTTCAATAATTACATGTCAAATAGACCTGCCAATAATTCATTTAGGATATAATCTGTGGACTACTTTGAAGGTAATCTGACAGGAGGAGGATGCTACTTGCGACGGGAAACAGCCTAGACAGCGCATATCAGCGTTAAAGAGGCTTGTGGCTGTAGACCTACTTCTCCAGTTATCTCCAGTTGGTATGCGTGAAGTCATCCCGGGGATGTCATGTTTCTGTAGAATGTGTGCGGCGTTACGCAAACACGAACAAGTGTCTGTCATTATCACGACAATGTACCTTGCTATTACATTATTCCTAGCGAACACAGCTAGCTTTTGCTGAATTCAGCACAAAGTGTGTTAGTAAACAGTGATACGCTTTTTTAATCATCAATAAAATCAAGATTTCTCGTTATTTAAATTCAATATCCACACCAGGGCGAAGTTCATAGCCTCCCTCAATGTCGTATGGGGTTGGGGGTGGGGGGGGGGACCGCCTCCAAGACCCGGCAAGGTTACCCATACCCACGAAAATGTATATTTGCCTTAGTTGTTGCATTCTAGAGATTAGAGAGCCTTTGTTAACCTGATTTTCAAAATGACTAGACCTACAAATTCACTCGTAAAATCTACCTAAATAATGCAAGCCAATAATGAAAAAGTAACATCTTTCCCACGTTGTAAATAAGTTCCTTAAGCTGGCAACATGATATTGGCTATCTTTGCGCAATGCTAATCTAATGAGATGCCGAGGGATTTTTCCCATAGGCTGACCCGGATGAAACGTCATAAAACATATCTTACACACCAAACGCATGTACGTGAGGCTTTGAAGTCTGACATGTGTAAAGGATCAGAAAGGCATTTAGATAGCTGTGAGGAAGAAGAATTGACTATTCTTGGCGTTAATATATCCACCGCATGGTCAGTTCAAAGAGGAGGAAATTAAATTGTCTTATTTTGCTTCTATGTGATTATGGTTAACAGACACGAAGTGGAAGTCAAGCAGGTGTATAAAATCGTTATTGATTAAGCATAGACCATGTAGGAAGTAAGTGCTTATGCGCACTGACATCCTGGCGATAGTACCAGAGCGTGGAATATTTAGATGGATGTTTGCGCGAATGGAGCAATTATCGTTGATGGTAGTTATAGCAAACAACTAGGTTTCCCAAAATATTAATCGACATATATCTATGAGTACAGAATTATTAGTCGACCCCTTTGTACGAGATATTTAGCGATTTCACCATAAAATATGGGATTTTGCCATTTTTCAATTCGCAATTCTTATCTACGAATGAGTTATTGTCCATTTTTGTAACCATTTTTGTAACTGATTGTGGGAACAGTCTTAGTTGTGCATGCATATGCATGCGTGTGTGCGTACTTGCGCGTGCGTGTGCGTGCGTTCGTGCGTGCGTGTGCTTGCATTTGTGCGCGCGTGCGTGCGTGCGTGTATGCTTGCGCGCGTGCGTACGTGTGCGTGTGTGCTTGCATTTGTGCGCATAGCCTACGTGCGTACGTGTGCGTGAGTGTGTTTGAAAAGTGACAGATACGAGGTGCCCGTAGCGTGGAGTGATCAAAACCTGTGGAGAGAGAAGTCCCTATGACTTCCTGCAGATACCGACGGTCAGGACAGGGTTGATTTAGCCGGGCCAAATTACAAGTAGCAAGATTGAAAGGAGGGGTTGAGAACGGCTGCCAACTAACTACTACACTATACAATACTCTCCTTTTTTGACAATGACTTAATATAAGCTAAATCACCAGTCTGAACACCTTTTTGATTTGAATAACTGTATGCTAAAACACTCTGTCACCATGGCAAGTCAACTGTGTCGCTTACATGAAGCCAGGGAATTAATTCTGAAGTCTCTAGAATTCAATTATTACAGAGATGAGAACATCTTCATCTATCGCGTTCATATTTGTACCGTCAGTCAAGATTTGGTCGGGATCTCGATTACTACGCGTTTCTGGTCCATCAAATGTGACAGTCCAGTTTGTTGAACAAGACCTACCTTGCCAAGAATCCAATGTATTTTTACACAGTGGTGAAGATTTGATTAGTGAACCTCCGCAAAAAAGATAAGGACCACTCTAATTCGCCACTAATGGACCTTTTCAAGTTTATCTATCCATCATATGACGTCATGATCAACTACGTGACGTGGTAGGATGGCGTCATAATCATGTCATCATGAATGATTCAAAATGATCCGTCTTTAGCCCTTAATAGTCTGTACGTTGTACGAATTGCATGTCTTTACCATTTAATAAACATCCTGTTGAATATTTTGAAACTAATTTGACTGGACGCTGTTGCTGCCATAGGCAGAAACAGCGCCCAGTCAAATTAGTTTCAAAATATTTAACAGCTTACCTGTATAGTTTTCTGGAAATTGAAAGTCATAGAGTTCAGGGATCGATCGATTCCAACACGGGTGAGGTGTGGGTGGAGCTTAGCTAATGATGGGCGGGGCATAGCAAAAACTGGAAAGGTCCATTGAAAGCTCGAGATCAGTGGCGAGGAGGATGGGGGGGAGGAGGAGGAGGAGGAGGAGGAAGAGGAAGAGGAAGAGGAGGAGGAGGAGGAGGAGGATGAGGAAGAGGAGTAGGAGGAGGAGGAGGAGGAAGAGGAGGAGGAGGAGGAGGAGGAGGAGGAGGAGGAAGAGGAGGAGGAGGAGGAGGAAGAGGAGGAGGAAGAGGAGGAGGGGGAGGAGAAGGAAGAGGAGGAGGAAGAGGAGGAGGAGGAGAAGGAAGAGGAGGAGGAGGGGGAGGAGGAGGAGGAAGAGGAGGAGGAGGAGGAGGAGGAAGAGGAGGAGGAGGAAGAGGAGGAGGAAGAGGAGGAGGGGGAGGAGAAGGAAGAGGAGGAGGAAGAGGAGGAGGAGGAGAAGGAAGAGGAGGAGGAGGGGGAGGAGGAGGAGGAAGAGGAGGAGGAAGAGGAGGAGGAGGAGGAGAAGGAAGAGGAGGAGGAAGAGGAGGAGGGGGAGGAGAAGGAAGAGGAGGATGAAGAGGAGGAGGAGGAGAAGGAAGAGGAGGAGGAGGGGGAGGAGGAGGAGGAAGAGGAGGAGGAGGAGGCAGAGGAGGAGGAGGAGGAGGAGGAGGAGGCGGAGGAGGAGGAGGAGGACGAGAAGGAGGAGGAGGAAGAGGAGGAGGAGGAAGAGGAAGAGGAAGAGGAAGAGGAAGAGGAGGAGGAGGAGGAGGAGGAGGAGGAGGAGGCGGAGGAGGAGGAGGAGGAGGAGGAGGAGGAGGAGGAGGAGGAGGACGAGGAGGAGGAGGAGGAAGAGGAGGAGGAGGAGGAAGAGGAAGAGGAAGAGGAGGAGGAGGATGAGGAGGAGGAGGAGGAGGATGAGGAGGAGGATGAGGAGGAGGAGGAGGAGGAGGAGGAGGAGGAGGAGGAGGAGGAGGAGGAATAATATGTGCAAAGTCGATTGTAAATAGCTCAAACAATCGTGAAAACAGTCACTAGTACGACCATTAAAATGCTCTGAAAAATACCAATAGCCTAATGATATTGCGTTTGTAAAATGATATCAACCTTCCTAGTAATACTTGGATAATTACTTTAAAATATTACTGACAAATGATGCCGACTTAACTGACAGCATATAAACCACTCTAATTACATACTACGATTAATTAATTATTGAAGGTTAAAATCTTACGGCTGGCGTGGTACAATAATCCTATTGACACCGTGTCCGTTAAATATAATAACACAGTGTCCGTATGTATTGTTCTGTTCTGTTCTATTATATATCAATTTCCTGGAATAGTGTTCAACCACATCAATGTTCTCAGGGGGTGGGGATGGGCGAAGGGGGTAGGCGGGGGTTAGTTCAGATGAAGTCCACTCCTGACGTCAACTGAGCAACAAAGTCCACGAGAACTAAAAGTTGAAGAACGTTGGCAATGGGTGGATTTGGACAACTGGAAAACTTCTTATGGAGGTGACAGGCTTCCAGACTACAGAAAGTCTACAGAAACGCTTTACTGGACGTTGACAGTAGTCACGAAGACACTTTTATAAAGGCACTAATTGGAAAGGCCAACGAGACCAATTTATAGAGGATCTCATTGACAGCACAGAGGAAAGAATTCAAGAGTTTTATCCACGCGTTTTAAACAACATGAGATGAGAAAGAACTCAGTTTTTCCCCCGGATCCGGTTACGGATATAGTAATCCGGAGCATGACTGGATATTGATGTAGGACAATCTCGTATGAAGACTTTTCTATTTGTATCAGGACAGTTACGTCGCTGGCGGGAGCCGTCACAATTCACTGTGTAGTCAGGTTGGAAATCAGAGAAATGTGCCTCAATAAAAAGTTAGAGGCATTTTTGGGGAAAGTCGACAGCCAACTTTTTAAATATGATTCGGGGCTGCTGAATCCATTTTTGCTATCTGCCAACCTGTCCCGAAGCTCTACAGTGGCCAAAATGTCGAACAACAAAATGGCTGCCTCTGATTGACTTTTCAATGCAAATGCTGCATTTCTCTTGCACTAAACCCATCTACGATATTGATTATTTTGACAAATGTGCTTGACTACATCTGGACGCATCTAATATTGTGAGCTTTGTACTGTAAACAGTAGATATGGCATCCATCTAAGATTTCAAGATGCCCCCCCCCCCCCATCATAAAGACTAGTTCACGTATTTCAGCTACTAAGTTACATTTTTGTATGGATTGAGTTTTAGATATGAAGGTTCAAATTCTCCCCCCCCCCACGCACATCAAGAGCAATAATGCTACAAGTTTCTGAAGTGATAGAAGGACTATTTTCAGCTTGAGTCATAGAAGTAATTGCAGAACAATCAATAACTAAAGACATGTTGAAAGATTGATATAATGAAGCAACCGATATGGCATTTTTCATTGCACACGAAAATGAGGAAAAGACCTGCACAGAATGGAAGACTTCAACTGACAAAGCAGTACGGTAGAAACATAGTTAACAACGGTGATATATACATGTATGTACCAATTACATTGCACACATGGGTAGAACCATGTAGGCATGTGGCAGGTAGACTTAGTCAACAGTGTGCAGTGTTAACAGTAGATGAAGTGCCTTATTGTAAACGGCTAGCATTAAAATGGGCAAAGAAACAATACAAGGACTTCCTAATTATAAGGCTTGCTGGACTCAACACTTCACCGACCTAGTCATCTTTCTGAAAGTAGGAAAGCACATTCAGTCATCTGGATTAATGAATGCCTATGTTGAAGGTAACCTGCTCGGGCCTGGAACAGCTGAACAAGTTCTGGCTTGCAAGTCCTATGTTAGAGGAATGAGAACACACAAAACAACCATCCAAGCTATGTGGAGAATTATTCCATGGATGCTGGGTAGAATTGATCAAGAAATCCCACAACTCAGAAAAGAGATAGAAGAATCGATTAATGATGGCAATATGGAGGCACTCATCTCTCTTCTAGAAATAGATAAATTCAGAGATTTAATGGAATCATTTATGTAGAGTCGCTGGACAATATCATCTTCAGATTCTGGTGGAGTTACATACATATGGTTCATATTGTACTTCTCTTCACCGGAACACTTCGCAATAGGAATTGGGAACTCTATTTGTTTACATTTCAGTCAATGCTCGCCATTTTCATGATGTATCACTATATAAACGATGTTTTGAAATCATAATGACAGTCCATGTAGTTGTTGGAAAGTCGTCCATAACAGAAGAGGCGCTCCAATCTGAATCCCCACTTGTGCAGAAAGCAAAACCATCATCAAACAACACCTGGCTAAGAAGTGGAAAGATATAAATACCCTTATAGACAGAGGAGACCGTTTCCACGCAGTATCCAGACAACAGCAGGTTGTCATATTCCACATTTTTTCAATAACTAATGATAGCACAATCTGCGATCTGCCACTGTGGTGAAGATCAAGAAAGAGTAGAGCATATAATGCAACATTGTATCCAGTATCTGCAACAATGCCCGACACAATGGCCAATGAATACTCCAATGCAAGAGAAGCTGCATAGTAGCTACAACGACCTGATAACTATAGCATCCTGCATCACAGAGCATTTGTAGCCAATAATCGTGAACGCATGAAGGAGAAAAACTGCTAGATGGCGGACCAACTATGTCAATGAGATGTATCAACTCACAGTAAAAGAGCTACACGAATTTCAGAGTAGCAACTTCGTTGTGAAGACATTTGGATCCCAAGAAAGCCGGAATGGTTGAACGGAACTGACACGAAGAGGGAAGGCCTTGTTGGCATTGCCAAGACATCATCAGCCTTCAACTGGTGGTCGCTGTCCTACAACCTAAGATCACATATATCCTGTGCTCTCAGCGACTGATAATAGCATATGATGCTGGTTGATTGGTCAACCTAGATCAAATCCTTTACCACGAGCTCTTGCCAGTTCCAATTGCTCTGGCTGAAATGAATGGAGATCTGCGAACAGGATCTAAAGCATTTCTGTCTGAGGTTTTAAACACAGTCTAGGTTACATGCTCACCAACATGAATGCCACCAGCAGAGCTTGGCGGCAATATAACGATTATTATTGGTGACAAAGCTTTGGTAATATACATTGGAAAACTGTAAGGAATTGCTCAATTTGGTGATCTGTCCAATGCATTTAGAAATACTGTACTTCAGGTGGTGGTGGTGGGGGGGGGGGGCACAGTTAATTTGTCCCGATTGACATTTCATTCGATAGATACCACCAGGTATCCTTAAAAGTACCAACAAGAAAGAGACCAATTCGAAGTGTTATTGAAAATTGTGATGTACCATGACCATCGGATTCGAATAATTCTTTGACACTGACAGAAAATAAAGCAGATTTGTCTCGACTCATCTTGGAACAGGTGGGAGCACATACACATCGGGACAAGACAATATGTATAGCAGGTATGTTCAAGTATGAAGAGATGGCGGGATCGTCCATTCCAGACGATGAAACAGCCACACTTCAAGCATGCCGAGAAGAGGCTGACACTAGGGTAACTGCATTGCGTTGAGAACCAATCCAATAGGTTATGGGTTTATCCCAGAGATAATGATATTATGGTTCTCCTTTTGCATCATTGCCACCCAATGTTGTGCACAAAACTGTAACTAAAAGAGGATGTACATACATATTCTCACAATTATCGCGCAGATGCCATATGATTCAATTGTAATGGAAACGATTCCACCCTTACATGCTTTGGCTAGAATGGATGTAGCATCATTCCTGTCACACCACAGCAAGAAAACTGCATATTATATATATATATATATATATATATATATATATATATATATATATATATATATATATATATATATATATATATATATATATATATATCGAGTCTCCAAGCAGCACCATGAGTAACTACAGAACCTAGAAATTGGCCCTTTGACAGAGAACTCGTCATCTGTCAACTTTACACTGATATACAGAATGTGGATAACTGGCAAGTCTCGGTCGTTATTGTTCACCCGCACCTGAGTGTCTTCCATGAATGAGTGGTGCATTATCATTCCACGTGAAAAGATCACATTATTATGCTGCAATATGGAAACAAGCACATCCCAACTACATTGATCTACCATCTCCTAAATTCATTGATTGGAAAAATAACAATGGCTGGATACTACCAATAATGGTGTGGATACAACTGACAAGGCCCGAGCACTATTGTTCATGAAGTCACACGCACACACTCACGCACGCACACACACCTGAGGATTCAAGGCGGTACATTTTAAAACCATCCGAAAACTGCCACCCCAAACTATGAGTAAAGAGTTTCTATAATCAATGAATGGGGGATAAAGTAATTATGATTTATGCTGTTTGATGGTCTGCGTTGAATGGGTTTGTTTATTTTAATGTGAAAATGCCTCAGCTAACCAGAGTCTTTGATTGAATATACCCAATACCGTGATCATTGCTACATTAGTACTAATCTTGCATAGATTAATCTTAGTTCTGCTAGTATGAAGCAATTCTGAAATATAAAGTAAATGATTTACTAAATGCAACAACTTAACGTTAAAAAGCAGAGATCAAATAGCATTGTCACAATGACCTGGACATTTGGCCTAGTGACCTTACTATTAGCACACGTCTTCCTTATGGCATAGGGAAGTGTGTACAAGTTTAGCTCTGGTAGTATGAAGCAATTCCGAAATATAACTATAAATGATTTGCTAAACGCAAAAACTTAACATTGAAACCTATCTCTTGCTTCCTGCTTCACAGGCGAGACAAAAATGTCCATTTGTTTTATATATCTATCAGACATATAGTGTATTACGCTGTCATCATTAGAATGCCATGCAATTGAAATTTAAACCCAGTAAAACCCATCTTCCATGTATATTGGAAGTTATCAGGTGTCGTATAACCATAGTGGCCATCTTGAAATTCAATATGGGCGTCATAATTATGTTAAAGATTTTAAGGAACAATATTTATTGATCATCATATATGAATGCCAGATGAGTTAAGACACCTTTTCACAGATTTAACTATCACCTTAGGTTTTACATCATGTTGTACTGAATATGTATATTTAAATACATTCAATGGCGGCCATTTCGACAGAGTTAGAGTCTCCGGATAGTTTGGAAGACATCAGATATGAATTCAGCACCCTGAAAAAAAATTGTTTGTCAACTTTTCACAAAAAAACCCTCTAGAAGTTAGATTTTTCCAGAATCCGACCAGTCTAAAGCAGGTGTTCATGTCGAAAATCCGATGTTTTTAATGACATCGGGAGATAATTTCAGTCCAGTCATGATGAAATTAGTACTTCTGTAATGGCATTGGTGGTTGTCCCCTGGCGCTATGCGCAAAGCACAGAAGACTGTATGCAGGAAGTCCTTCTTCCCGGAGTACTGGAACAGACACGAACCAGAGAGTTGTTGCTTTATTGGTTCAAGATTTCAACACAGAAACAGGAATGACTGGAGATATTGTGTCCTGAGTACAATCGCCTGAGTTGACAGCACTGCACCAATTTTACGGATGCAACGACATATATAAATCTGTTCTAGGAACGTTAGGAAAGTTGGTGGAAAATACAGCTTCCACTGAGAATGGCGAGTTCACTGGAGAACCGGCCAGGCTAACAATTATTCCTTTTAGTAATGACGAAAGTCTAATTGGTCAATTTAACCCACTGATATATCGAGTCGTAAATAGTAATTTATCAGGCAACCAACTATTTACCTGGCATGTCCATCTTCTAAGTTTCCGAATGACCGGACCTGAGGAAGACCCGTTGTCGCGAGAAGGACTTGAGGTTTTGGACTCAGAACTGAGAACGGTTTGCCTGACCTTCACTGTCTAAACAAAGTTAGTTTAAAATGTGCACGTGGATACCACGAAGTATGTTCTATTATGGAGCCACCTAACTTTTCCAAAAAGGCGTGACTGTCAAGATGAGGAAGCCAATCAGCGTGCGATGAATGTGTCAGGACGTCAACCATGTGAGTAGCTTCTACGTGGGAAGAACATGTATTGGAAATAGACATGGTCCTGATGCTGATTGAAGAATCTTCAATTTTAAATAACTCATTTAATACTGAACCGATTCTGAAACAGTTTTCAAATTCATAAAGATGGGAAAATCATGTATCGGAAACGCACAGGTAAAATGTAAAGATGTTTCTCAACGGTGCACTAATAAGGAAACAAGAATTATTTGTATACTTTATAATTACTTTAATATAAACACGGCGGGAATATAAGTCAGCGACGCACAGATACACACCCTATTTTAGGCAAAGAGAGTATGCTATTCGCGGTAACCTCTTCCCCGCCACTCGGTCTGGAGAAGTATGCACGGAGGCACAGAGCGGGAAATACGGCTCCGGCTTCTGCCCATGGAACACTGCGGGGAGGACTGACCTACTTCAAATCTTATTACAATGGCCATCATATAGTGGCATCGTAATTTGAAGCTTAAACCCAAATATAGCTATCTTTTACTAGGCTAACATTTATCCCAAATGGCCATAAAAAGGAATGTTGTATCGTGAATAATGTCACATGAGCAATGCTTTCAAATGGGAAATTTAGTGTCACATCCTGAGTGTATGCATTTTGGTGTGCTACTTCATGACGTATAGGCCTCAGTTTTGGCCACTTGTCTCTTGCTCGATCCACTTGTCATGTAATACAATTCTTCCGACAATTCCACGGTAATGTAATGATGAAGACGATGAAGAACCACTACCACATCTTTAAGGTCACCAAAAACCCCAGCAAAATCCAATGAGAGAAATCGACCTTAGAAAGGGAATGACAGCCCTAAAGAATGGCCATTCATGTTGGCCAGATGGAACCTTAATAAAGTCCTCAGCATACCATCTCACCACCCATCATTACTTGCATCGTAAGCTCTGTGTTTGAACAACACTTGTATAGAAGGTATACTCATTGCACTGGATAATGCCAGGAAGCCAATCGGAAATGTCTCCAACATGAATCCAATCAGGCTCTTGAATGGCATGTCTTTATCCAATGTAACTTTAGTTCATATCAGAGACGAAATTGACAGACTTATGGAGAAATTGTTGTTCGTCTTTAAAAGAGGATGCATCTGTGGCAACATGGTCTTACCATAAGGTATGCTAACATCGGTAGTTCTATCAGGACCTACAAGATTAGAATCGACATGTCATGTGGATTTGGTACCATTAATAGAGCATACATTCTTCAATGTCGCTATCAAACTGACTGTGATGATAACAAACTACGCTTAGTAAGAGTCTCACTGGCAAACACAAAATTAACCCGTTCACATACAATGCTTTCTTTAAAATTTGACATATCAATAGAACCATCACAAGCAGGTAATTTATCACCAGTGCTCTTCGTTTGCCGCTTATTACTCTCGGGATTCGGGAACATTCGATAAGACCAAACCATTCAATCTCAAGGTTAGACACGCATGCGACTAGTGATGAAGTATGGATATCATGTTGATTTCATCTATGAAGAAAATGATCTCCTTGACGACATGATTCCAATAGCAGTAAACAGCTCAAAGACACAACCCTCTGTATGAATAAGACACAACCGCGTTCACACACATACATGTCTGGCACACATGAGAGCAATGATTAGGGTACGTTATTTCTGGCAGAGAAGTGGATGCAGAGGCCAATGTCTTGAGCTCACATCTCGACAGTTCAGCCAACATTGCACATCACCATGTAACACGACACCTTGATTTCCAGTCCTTCTAATCCAGATACAATACTACAGGAGTCTAACTAATGATATATGCACGTTTTCTGGCTGGGCTGCACAAAAAACCCTCTTCAAGAAAGTCGATCTTTATCATTGGGAATACTTCCTCCTGATTCGTCACGAATAACTACAGGCCACACGGCGTAATCTCAAACTCAGCACTTTACAAACTGCGCAACGCTGTTACACTATCTGTGATGGTAGCGCAACATTGACCGCCAATGTTTGATCATGTTCTTAAACTAAAAGGAAATATACCGACTCGTTTAAGATGGCCTGATTTTGCGGGGTTGATCGTATTTAAATTTAATAATTTATGTAAGCCTTCGTGTAAGCCAAAATCTGCATATAAAGAAAATAATATGAAATATTATTTTGGCTAACCTGAATTTTCACATGTCACGAAAAACTAACAAATTATCTCAGATCATAAAATATATTTATTTTGCACGTGATTGTAGTAAATAAAGCCGTCGTGTGAATAAGTTCTTAACTTATAGCGATTAATCAAAATGAACTGACACACATATAATCACTTTCTGTCAAGCTGAGCAGTGAATTGATTAATGTCCTTATCAGAGGTGTTTTCATGAATAAGCTGAAACTAGCTTTCTTACAGTAAATGATAACGTTGCAAGTTATAATTGCATCGAAGGTAATATTAATGCTAGTGGCAACAGATACAAGATTTATTTTAAATGTGCCTCAAATATTCCCATTTATCTAAATTTATTAATAATGGACTTTCAAGTTTATCCATCTATCATATGACGTCATAATCAACCACGTGATGTATATGATGACGTCATAATCAATGACGTCATGAACGATATAGATATGTTCGTCACGAACGCTTACACGATGACGGACTCACTGTTGTTGTCGAATTGTATGTCTTTACTATTCAATAAACATGCTGTTGAATATTTTGAAACTAATTTGACTGGGCGCTCTTGTTGTCATAAGCAGCACCAACACTCAGTCAAATCAGTTTCAAAATATTCAACAAAATATTCAACAACTTACATGTATTTCTGGAAATTGGTGGTCAAGGAGTCCACGGATCGATCGATCCCAACACGGCGAAGTGTGGGTGGAGCTTACCTAGATATGGGCGGGGCATAGCTAAAACTGGATTCTTCCATTCTGGTTAGATTTTAGTTGTTCGCAGGAAGTATTAGTCTGTCTGTCTTTACATTGAAAAAAAACGCATTGGCACAGGAATTTAATTAAAAATTTCTTTGCCTAAATTTGTCCTATCGAGACCAAGTTTAGATTTACTTAGAGTGGTCCCCCCTTGAGATTAGTTGGGGTAAAGTGAAGTTATCAGTAGGTCGCTTTAACAGGTAAAGGCTGGGATTGATCCTACATTATAGAGTCTGTCTGTCTGTCTGTCTGTCTGTCTGCCAACTTGTCTGCCGCCTGCCTGCCTGCCTGCCTGCCTGTCTGTCTGTCCGTCCGTCCGTCCGTCCGTCCGTCCGTCCGTCCGTCCGTCCGTCCGTCCGTCCGTCCGTCCGTCTGTCTGTCTGTCTGTCTGTCTGTCTGTCTGTCTGTCTGTCTGTCTGCCTGCCTACCTGCCTACATGTCCATCCTTCCATCCGTCCATCCATCTGTCCGTCCATCCACCCGCCGGCCTGCCGGCCTGCCGGCCTGCCCGCCTGCCAGTTGCCTGCCTGCCTGCCGGCCTGCCCGCCCACCCGTGAGCCCGCTGCATGCTTGCCTGCCTGCCTGCCTGCCTGCCTGTCTGTCTGTCTGTCTGTCTGTCTGTCTGTCCGTCCGTCCGTCCGTCCGTCCGTCCGTCCGTCCGTCCGTCCGTCCGTCCGTCCGTCTGTCTGTCTGTCTGTCTGTCTGTCTGTCTGTCTGTCTGTCTGTCTGTCTGTCTGTCTGTCTGTCTGTCTGTCTGTCTGCCTGCCTACCTGGCTACATGTCCATCCTTCCATCCGTCCATCCATCTGTCCGTCCATCCACCCGCCGGCCTGCCCGCCTGCCGGCCTGCCCGCCTGCCCGCCTGCCAGCCTGCCTGCCTGCCCGCCGGCCCGCCCGCCGACCCACGAACCCGCTGCATGCTTGCCTGCCTGCCTGCCTGCCTGCCTGCCTGCCTGCTTGCCTGTCTGTCTGTCTGTCTGTCTGTCTGTCTGTCTGTCTGTCTGTCTGTCTGTCTGTCTGTCTGTCTGTCTGTCTGTCTGCCTGTCTGTCTGTTGTCTGTCTCTCGTTTGGTCGGTCAGTTGTCGGACTGTCTGCCAAATTTGTGTTTAGAATTTATTGGTTTGATTGGCGTCTATCGTGTCCCTGATTCCAGGTCCCATTCACGATGATGTTTAGAATTTTTTTAAAGCTTTTTCGATGCAACTTCTTATTTACCGCAATATGCCAAGGAGTTATTTGTTTGGATAGAGTTTAAGAGACAGTAGAGGGGTCTAACCTGTCACTCAAGTATCTGACGTCAGAATTGTATGTATTTGATCAATTTACAAATTAAGCAACATTCTGTTGAATTCTTTTGAAGTTGTTGCTACCATAACAGCACCCACCCACCCACCCACCCACCCACCCACCCACCCACCCACGCACGCACGCACGCACGCACGCACGCACGCACGCACGCACGCACGCACGCACGCACGCACGCACGCACGCACGCACGCACGCACGCACGCACGCACGCACGCACGCACGCACGCACGCACGCACGCACGCACGCACGCACGCACGCACGCACGCACGCACGCACGCACGCACGCACGCACGCACGCTCGCTCGCTCGCTCGCTCGCACGCACGCACGCACGCACGCACACACACAGAACATATTTAACAGCTTAACTGTTGTAGTTACGTTAAAATTTAGATACTTGTAGGCCCTAATTCGGGTTTCAGATTCTCAAAACGATTCCAACATGTGCACAAAGTGGGGAGACTTAGCTGGAAATGGGCGTGGTGTAGCTAGAAATGGGCGTGGTGTAGCTAGAAATGGGCGTGTTGTAGCTAGAAATGGGCGTGGTGTAGCTAGAAATGGGCGTGGGGTAGCTAGAAATGGGCGTGGTGAAGCTAGAAATGGGCGTGGTGTAGCTAGAAATGGGCGTGGTGTAGCTAGAAATGGGCGTGGTGAAGCTAGAAATGGGCGTGGTGTAGCTAGAAATGGGCGTGGTGAAGCTAGAAATGGATCCCTCCATCGAATGTTAGAGAAACAGTGCTACTATAGATACTGTAGCGCGGATCGGACGGACGGGTACGGACCGTCCCAGCTCAGCTGGGTACAGGATGACCCCTCCGGACCCGTTCCAAGCACGCCCCCTAAGTAGGATAGTACGCGTGTATAAAGTCATATGAGAGCAGTTTCTGTAAAACGTCTAAGTCCGTGAGCTTGCGTAGAGCGCATGCGCGCTCATCGGAGCTTCCCTGACAACACGTGTCCGAGCTGGGAGAAGACGCGTACTAAAGTGTACTGAGTTGGTGCACGTGATCGCTTTAAATGCAACTATTCGCGTCATTCTTGGTATCTATCAGGACCGGAATGAGGCGAGGATTCCAAAACTATTTACTTTTTTTAAATCGGACCCGAAATGGCCGAGTTATCCGAATTTAGCTCATTGAAATTATTTTCAAAATATTACTGGGACGTCGTAAACACGTGTATGTACAAAAGGAATGGGGGGGGAGAGATGCCTGTCACGTAATAGCGTCTTCGTCCTTTCTATCTGTACGCTGATTGGTTGCAGATCACCCGATGATTGGCTGGGCGTCCTGCCTATGACGTCACGAGTAGTATAAAAGGAGCGAAAAATCAAGACTCGAGACCACCCTTTGGCGAGAGAGCAAGTGGCGTGTTGTGTGGCCAGAGCAGTGCAAGACGTGAGCAACTGCTTACTGACTGTGGTTCCATTATAACCGCAGCAGTGCCTCTCGGATTTCAGTTCTTAGTCTCTGGCCCGCAATCGGCGCATCCGCATCTAAGTTTTTGTAAGCCCTCGGACGGCCATCCGAGGCAACTAATTAAGTAGAAGAGTCACTTCCAACACTTCAGAGGAGCCTTCCTGCAGATGGGCCTCATGGCCCCGATGTAATTTCTCCAGTATGTAGAACGAGTGATGAATCTTGGTGGACAACTCGTCAGATCTGCCGAACCACGCTGAAAAGTGGTGATCAAATTTCCGCGCAGCATGTCGTGTGTTAATTAACATTTAGGCCGCCGTCTTGTGGGACTCTACGTAGTATGCCACAAATGCCACATGAGCTATGTGGTGTACCATGTACGGTGTATACAGGAATGTACATGTATTATTCAATTAAAAATTTCAACTGTAGCCCTTCATGTCATGGGCAACTTTCAAACTTCCGCTACAGTGCGGACATTTTCCACATTCTGCTTAAATTATTTGCATAAGCTATTATAATTATCTAGTGGACATCCGTAACTACAGTCATTCTTCTTCAACGTCTTTGAGAGTGAGCCACATCAACAGTTCGCCTGCAGAGATTTCCCAGCAACTCCAGAATCGTGCCATCTCGCGTTCCTCACCAGGAACGCAGCATCTACAGTGATTTATGAACTTTTTCCGTACCGATGACTAATAGGTACTCATTTAGATATTGTATTTATTCATTTCTTTACAGGTATTGATGACTAATAAAGAAATGAATAAATACAGTATCTAAATGAGTACCTATTAGTCATCGGTACGGAAAAAGTTCATAAATCACTGTAGATGCTGCGTTCCAGGTGAGGAACGCGAGATGGCAGCCCATTGATTATAATTTCACTAGGTTGACTCACACTACACTTAGCATAGGTTTGAACAAGAGGGTTGTCCTTTTGCCAGCTCTCTTCCTCCGCTTCGGCATTGAAGGCATTTTCCTGTAATGGAGGCCCGCGCGAGACACTTTCCTCTTGCAACAATAATATTTTTGTTATGGGTATAATGGTTTATAATAAACTACTTAAGCGGCCTCGCTAGGATGCTCCCTTGCAGGGATACTTCACGGATATATACGGATCGGTGAGGTACCTCTAACGAATCCACGGTAACAAGACACCAACTTAGTTCTATGTACTGTACATTTTCTCTCTCGTGCTAACAAACGAGTACCATTGTTTGCATAGTATATATATTTTTCTTAATTATCATGTCTGGGCTCCTAAATTGAGTCATGGACCGTCATACCAGTGACACAAATAGTTGGGACGAGACGGTGAGGTTCAATCTCCGTGGCAATGGTCGTACGGCCCCACTGGAACGTTATCGTTCCACCGGCTCTAGAAGTTGGTCTTTGTACTTTTCAGAGATTCGCGATACGGGATCCGTAACCCAGAGAACCGTAGCTAACCAGCCCTCCCACGCATCCTGTACATGTGGTGCAATGGAGCGGAGCAGTAGAGCGGACCAGCGCAAACCCCGTGAGCTACAATACAACTTCTCTGCAATTTTCTTTGGGAAACCATCAAATCATACGCCTATAGTTGCGACGAAAGCTGCCTTGTGAGAAATATCAAATATTTGATAGACAGCCCGACGGACACACTGGTAGACCAACTAATACTAGTTGCGAGCAGCATTTAAACGTATCAGGAACAAGAATCCTCGGGAGAATGTTTTCCGAAACATTACTCAGTGTAGTCCATGCATAGTTGTAGTCCGTGCATATGCTGAAAATTCTTATTAAAAAGATGCTGAAAGATCTGAAAACAACGTTTCAGAAACATTGTGACGTAGGCCTACATGATATATGAAACAGTAAATTCGCATCCACGGTTTTATGAGCCAGGTGCTGTATAGTATCCTTTACGTACACAAAAGTATAGGGCCCATATTTACTGGCTCATAAATCCGCCCTTCTAAACTCGACATCCAGCTTTCATCTAGTTATATATCATAAACAACGAGTGTTGTGACTTCACTCGTTACATAGGGGCTGCCTACACTCCTAATATATGGTGTCTTGCGCTTGTATGTAGAAACTATGTTGTAGAAAAATGCTGCTGTCAAACAATTTTCTGTAATATCGCTTTAAAAGAAACTTCGGCATTTATATACGCTCTAAAGCAACATACTGCTGGATTATGGCATG
The DNA here is from genome assembly GCA_034401795.1 of Chaetoderma sp. LZ-2023a. NCBI lineage: Eukaryota > Metazoa > Mollusca > Caudofoveata > Chaetodermatida > Chaetodermatidae > Chaetoderma > Chaetoderma sp. LZ-2023a. Next base: position 14,984,116 of record CM067369.1, on the reverse strand, counting down.
CAGTAGGCATACACATGACAAATAACAAACATATGGGTACACCAACAAAACGTCTTGATTTTATTAACATTTTGAACCTTGAATTCCCAGAATATCAATTATTGCTGCCCTAGATTATATGAGGCCAGACGTCTGTATATAACAAGGACTGTTTTGGTAATGGCTTGGATTCTTCACACACGTGCGTGCGTGCGTGCGTGTGAAGAATCCAAGCCATTACCAAAACAGTCCATCTTGATACTGGCTTGAGTAGCATATCACTGGCTTCAAAGATCATTGGTGTACCACAGATACCTTTCATGTATAAAGGTGACGACCGATCAAGGCTACACGTAACATTCTGGAATGTGCATTTATTGCAGCTTCAAGCGCCAATGGGGTGGAACTTCTGCAACTAAATCATGTGCTTTATGTCTTCTGTAACAAAATCTGCAATCCACGAGGACTTGGACACGGATGACACTAGGTAGCGAATTCGCTCTGTGCATTATAAATGTCCTTTGCTTGACACATTGCTATTACGCTAACTGTTCACCAGACCTTCTTTGATACAACGCAATGGATCTTTCCATTTTAGCTATGCACCGCCCATCTCTAGCTAAGCTCCACCCACACATCGCTCGTATTGGTATCGATCGATCTCTGAACTGCATGACAATTTCCACAAAACTATACAGGTAAGCCATTGAATATTTTGGAACTAATTTTACTCAATTCGTACAACGTGTCTGACTATTAAGTGTTAAAGACGGGCCAAATAGAATCATTTATGACGCAATGATTATGACATCATGATACACGCCGCTTAGCTGATTATGACGTCATATACTGGCGGATGATAGATGGAGACTCTGGAAAGGTGAATTGTTGGGGGGCAACGTCACTCTGGTCAGTTCCTGTGGAGTCACGTGACAGCATGGACTGGTGGACTGCTGGTATACGGTAGCCCTCGTCTCTGTTCATGGTTGGTTGATGCCAGCAGTGCCTCGGTCATCAACATTGAGACCAACTTATTCAAACGGAAGGTTAAAGAGGCCATATAAATCTACAAACATCAACCAACCATGAACAGAGACGAGGGCTACCGTATACCAGCAGTCTACCAGTCCATGCTGTCACGTGACTCCACAAGAACTTACCAGAGTGACGTTGCCAGCGACCGTCAGTTAGTGCTGTAGAAGTGACCGAGATGGTCACGAAAGCTACACTCAAACAATTTCTACATCCCGGAGAGGTAACTAATTTTTCCGTATTATCAATCATCCCGGGATCGGGACCAACTTTTTCGGAAATAAAAAAACTATTGTTTTATATCAGAACGTTGTGACTCGCTCTAAAGGCATGCTACCCACGGCGTTCAGTACACTTGAGCTGATTCTAAGTATAATTCAGGTTAGCGTCCAATATCCAAAGTTTTATCGTAGTTTTGCTAATTATATACATTGACGTCATAATTATAAATTTCCAATCTCCTTTCACTGTCGCTGTCGAGTATATGCCTTTACAATTAATAACTGCCCTATACCTGTAGGTACAATGTAAAACCTGTGATCGTTCTAATCAGCAAAAGCCAGGCTTAAAGGTAATAGTTGGTCATTGTGGTGTCAAATGTTGGCAAGAGAGCGTAACATATCCACAATTTCATGGCGCTGGCTCCAAGGCCAATAATACGCCAATTAATGGGTCATTAGTGTTGGTCTTCATGTTTGAAGACGCATACGCATAGTATCATCAACAGTCAGTGGTTACCTTAGGCTAATAATCGTCACGCATTCTCGTACATTAGTTTTACACCAATTATGCGAATTTATACGATAAATCAAGACAGACTGACCGGTTCAGAGTGGCAGTTGATTAATTCCCTGTAACGTCTGCGTCTTGTCAGATAGGTCAGACCAAAAAACCCTACCTGTTCTAAAGAGTACTGCCCTTTAGTGAATCGAACATAGGCGTAGGAACAGGGGATGGGCAAGGGGCGATAGCGCCACCTTTCTTCAAGGTTTCTCCTCTCCCATAGTGTATCCCCATAGGGTCCACTCCCGTTTTGGCCCAAGTCATATAGTTTAACCATCCACTCCCACCCCGGTCAAGTACGTTCCTACACCCCTGCCGAGGATGGTGGTTCGTCAAGACACAGCTTTGAAAACGAACATCTTTCAAAGAATCGTTTTCGTTTTCCCTCTCTTTGACCAGACATCCAGGGGTGTGTGCTGGTGAGCGTGTTTGTACATGCTTGTACATTTCTCTAATATTTAAGTTCGTTAATGCCCGCAAAATCAGTGAATGTATAACCTGCGGTCTCCTTATGTTTATATGTAAATAATCCATCAGAGAAAACGTATTATATATTTATTATTATTATGATACCATCTGTTTAGTCATATTGTATTGTATTTTTCTTTCTTGTGTACTTGTTTTACAGTATCTTTATGTCCGGATTGAGTAATACAATACTTACTTACCTCTAGAAACATTACACTCGCATTGAGGTGCTGGTTTTATTAGAACAACTGATAGTCATAATAAGTCCCTTTAACCTCTTAATAGCCAAATCTGGTCAAGAATATCAAAATATTTGCTTATTAAATGTATATTCGCAGGACAAGAGAGGATTATTTTGAAAAATTACAACTGAAATGACTGGCTCGGTTACCGAGCCAGTAATTCCAGTGGTAAATTTTCAAAAATAGTGTTCTATTGGCCTGCAAATGGGCATTCCTCAAGACCAATGCAGAAGCCGGATTCGACCGGTTTCTTCGTGAAAGGGCTAAGAAGGTGAGAAAACACAATTACTCCGTTGAGACATCGTAAATCACTCGACATTCTTCACGGTGCTGTTACGGAGATTCATCCTACGCTATTACATGCCAGGAATTATCTAGAGCCTGCTAGATTCTATGTTTTAGCATTGTTTGTCGTTAACCAGTTATTTTGTGTTCGGCCAGAAAACGATGTTTGATTACTTTCGCTACATGGCGTTTATTATCCAGGTGATAAAAGCTGATGGAGTTTTACATTCACTGACATTTCGCACGGCTCATTTTTCCCTTGGTGTTATTACTATTCTATAATGGAGGGGTCCATTCTATCGTCCAAGTATGTTACGTCATAGTCAATTACGTCACTAGCTAGTTGACGTCACAATCACAAAGGCCTATAAATCTATGTCATGGAAATCGGAAATTCTATCACTAGTTTACCAATTGTATGACTTTGATAAGTTTACAATTAAACAAACGATGTGTTAAATAATTTGAAACTGATTTGATTGGGAGCTGTTGCAACAGCAACAGTCCCCAGTCAAATTAGTTTCAAAATATTTAACGGCGTACTTACTACCTTGAAATCGGGATTCTGGGAATACTTTGTTAAAAGTATATAATCGATTTCAACACGCGTACACCCCCCCATTTAACGATGACCGTATTCTACCCAGACAACCTAAGGCATAGCGCACTTTTAGAATGACGTCGTACCCTCGCATATTTATATTTAATAGTCATTGGTTGGAAGTGACGTTTTATACCGTGAGTCTAGACCCTAGCATTGGGAACTAGCATATAAACGCCTCAAATATTACAACACAAGTGACGTTTTGACGCTACTACGCTTCCTCTGCACTGACATCAAAACACGGGCGTATATTTACTAAATGATATGTTGCACTTAAAGCGGATACATGTACATATATCTATCCAACGCTGTATAGCATTTGGACAAAACCACACCAATAATTTCAAAATATATGAAAACATTTAGGTGTATATGAAGACATTCCCGTCAAACAAATATACGGTACGCAACGAAATGTGACATTTATAAAATCTTCAATATTACCGTGATTTCATATGAAATGCACATAAATTTACATAAATAAAGTTGTGAATTATTTCAATAAACCGACAAATTGCCGCTTTTGGTTGATATAAATGTTACCAAGACTAGCTTCGCGGCAATACACCAGTCCTTTCTCACATTGACGTCATTAACCAGGGATTCCCCTAAATCAACGCTCGGAAGAAAACTGCTAGCTGGTTACACCGCCAACAAGCGGCTGACCCACGTTGAGTTATTTTTATTAACACACAGCAGTTTAAACCGTTCCTAGGATAAACTAAAATCATTATATTTTTTAAATCATATCATAGCAAAGCGCATTCAATTGCCGAAACATTAATGCATTATTTGGTATATGTTTGTAACGTTTTCATTGAGTTATTTGCGTATATAAAATACACCATTCGACTTAGATTCATTAAATCGAGTGGACAATAGTGGATGTTTTAATAATTGCAATCAATATTTTATAACGCTATAAAAACTAATACAGAAATGTATAGAAATTGGCTTAGCTTTCCAATGACGTATGACTTCAAAATATTATGAATATGGTTTTTCATATGCACTGCCTAAAGCGGCACTGAATCTGATTCCCATAGTAAAGTAATGCTGTTTGAGCGTCGACTATCGCGTTACCAGCCGAAAGTGGTATGCGCGATGCATTCCGGGAAGGTATTTTCCCAAAATACGCTGATGTGGGAAAGGTCTATTTACCAGTAACCATCCATTTCGTCGTGCAATTGTTTATAAATTTCAAAATGTCCAAGTTCGTTAGAGCAGTTATCCGGTTCCATTTGGTGGAATCGAGTAGTAGTAGTGTCGGAATTAAAATGATACCACCTCCCTCAACTGGCCGCCGTTCGGCGATCCGTGGCCGCCACCGCCCTCTCAATCCCTGGATCATAGGCTGTTGAGTCATGGGGTTGGTGTATGCCTCTAGTTGGAGGCCCCCAGGGTTGTTGAGACAGGTGGTTGGGGTATGCCTCTAGATGGAGGCCCCAGGGATTGAGAGGGCGGTGGGGGCCACGGATCGCCGAACGGCGGCCAGTTAAGGGAGGTGGTATCATTTTTTGACACTACTACTACCAGGGTCTGAACACGCATTTAGAGACAAGCCTCCACGGTGACATACACCACTGATCGCCTTGTGATCAACCACACCAGAAGGGCCTCTCTCTCTCTCTCTCTCTCTCTCTCTCTCTCTCTCTCTCTCTCTCTCTCTCTCTCTCTCTCTCTTCTGTGTAGGCTCAGACAAACACGTAGTCTCTGCCAGAGTCGCATCGGCATGATGGGACCACCCATAGTGTTTTTCATCTACCTTGACAACGTTCACCTTGTAGGATGCTAAAGTGATTAGCATTTGCACTAAGGCAGACTCTGGCATGTTCACATGTTATGCAGTGAATCTGGTGCTGAGCACGTGTCTCCAGCAGACTTCCATGTCCTACCCTCTCCACCCCATAGAAGTGGCAGACAGACTCGATCTCTTCACGTGGGTGAAAGCGGTCGTAAATGTTTTTCCGCAAGCGGTCGACCCAAGGATTGTACTGGGGGTCATCCCTGAACTGGGCCAACTTAGCATCCAATATCATGGCAGTCTCAGCACCCTGTGCCACTGCTGTAGACGCCAGCACGAGCAGTATGATGAGAATCATAGCTATATATGAAGAGTTAAACTGAACAGAGTGAACCCCTCGAGAAATGTCTGTGCCAGATCGAGCCCTGTTCCATCCGGATTGATAGTGATCTTCATCCCCTCAGGGGCAGGGGCTAGCTGTTTCACTCTGCCGCCGGCTAAGAAACGTAGCTCTAGGACTATATGAGTCAGTTGTGGGCTAGTGAGTACGACTCGCTGAAGCAGTTTAACAGCACCCTTGACTTTGGAGACATGTGACACACCATTTACCCGTAGGGTGCCCCTCCTGGAGGTTAACACTTCTTCTGGTCCATCGAATGGATGACGCAGCAGGAGCTTTCCACCTGTAACCCCGATCCGGTGACCCACCCTCGTCAGGGAGACACGTTCACCTAATTAGGTGAGGATGGATGATCCCCGATTGTAGTCCTTTTGAACTGTCCCATCCTTTTCACAACAGTGGAGAGGGGAGTAACCTCTATGTCAATGACTGCGGGAGGCCGATATAGGGGCAACCATGTTTGCCAGTCACCCCCAGGTCCAGCGCGGTACCACACTTCATTCTTCTCAAATATGAACTGCAGGTTTTTCGCCAGGGTCAATAGCAGACCATCATGGGTCATCGGCGGGGCACCACTCGAATAGGGTTTGACCAGATGAAAGCTGAGGTAGTTATTTAGGGTGTTGATGTCTGCCACCTCTGTATCTGAGAGCTCAGGAAATCGTACTGAAACACGATCTTGTGGCCATCTATGTTGCGACCCAGGCACTCCTTCGACACATCCTTGAGGTCTGTGAGCATCTCCACCCCATCACCACCAATGGGGGTGGAGGGAGAATGCCTTTGAGTTTGCTTCGTACTGTAGGGCGAATGACTTGCCATCGCTCTCTTCTACCTTGGCAGCATCTACTGCATACACATCTGCCAGGTCAGAAAGACCAGTCGAGTGAGCAAATGTGGGTTCCATAGCACTCTATAGGAGGGGTTTAAACAGCAGATATGACCATGACGATTGTCCGACTGCTGCTCTCCGGTGTTGAGAACGTAATCTCACCCTCTCTAGAGGGGAGATGGGTGGTACAGTACCGTGTAGAATGGGTCCTCTTCGAGGTGGCCCAGCGGGGCACAACATACATACACGCCGATGTGCTACATCAACCTCCGGGCAGTGCACACAGCAGCTCACTGGTAGAAGTCGGCCAGACCATGATAGAGTTTCTCCCAGGTGCTAACAGCAACCTATGGAAAGCTATCAGTCCTAGCCTGTTCACACCTGTAAATCACCTGTTTGATAGCCCCTCCATTAACATATATGCCAGCATGGATGGGATATCAGACGCCCATTTAGAGTTTACACTCTTATTACTCATTGACCTGACATGATATCACACCAGGAATATCTGACCTTTGCCGAGATGATGAAGAGCCAGCTACAGGGTTGACCCTTCATGACCACTGCACAGATAAAGGCCTTAAACGAACAGATGCTCGCACTGCAACAAGAAGGAGAGCGACCACAGAGGGAGAGCTGGTATCAACAGAATGCGAGCATTGCAAGGAGGCGAAGGAACAGTAAAGGTTTCGATACTGGCAGGCCCTCCTGGAGGAGAGTAAGCAGGATGCAGGAGTCTTGACAGACGACGATGAACCAGATGTCTACGACGATGTCACAGACGAGGATGAGCCAGATGTCATACAGTGGGAAGAGGAGATGGCGCAGAAGTGTAAGACCGAAAAAGCCATCCAGCGGCGGTCCTACTATCTTGGTCATAAGGTGAAGTTCCAAATGTCACGTCTCAGAAAGCTACAGGCACCCGACATAGTGCTGGATGACCACTGTCTAAAAGACGTCTGTCTCGACACCAGCAAGCTGGCACGGTTCACCAGGCTCTCCAAAATGAACCCTTCTATGACTCATGAGCAGATTTTACAGGTGATGCCGCTCAAACCTCCAGATATACTATGGCAAAATCAGAGTGGCAGAAGAAACCAGAACTATACCCCTCCCTGATGGCTGATGAGGGCGGTACCATCCCCGGCTGGCGACTCCAGCAGATAGATACCATCAGGCAGGATCTCGTCCATGAGGCAGAAAAGTACAGCAGAACGTGGAGGCGATATAAGACAGCCTACAATGTCCTCGCATGTACAACCACTGCAGCGGGTGTGATTGGAGCCAGTGTTGGGGTGGCAGCTGTGGCCACTCTCACTACAGGAGTGGGTGCAATCGTCGCCATCCCACTGGGTGGCGTGACACTAGCCACCACTGTCTTGGCCACGGGCTTGGGGTGGGGCAGCGGCATATCACAAGGAGGCTGGAGTAGCATGCTAAGTACGTGTCACTGGCACAGAGTATGCTACAGACTATCGACGAGTCTGTCAGCAAAGCTCTCAAGGATGGCCAGGTCACCGATGAAGAGTACCACCATATATTGAAAGTCCAAGCCCTGTACAACATGGAGAAACCTAAAGTGTGACAGCAATACCTCAAAGGCTCCGCGGGCGGGTTGATATGGAGGAGTTATAAAACAAGATGTTACAGCGAGGTCGCCTCACTGGTCTCTGGAGTCGAGACGACTACAAATAGTGTGCTGCCTGTACAGTAGCTTTAAAAACACCAGTATAGACGGCCTTCCCACTGAACCACAGAACAGTCATCCAGAGCCAACAGCCCCTCCTGGGTACACCCTTGACTGGCCTGAGTGGTCTACTGGATGATATACCAGAGCTAACACAGTTCTCCATCACAGTGGATGGACGGTTCCGAACCAGCTTCTCCGTCAACCCACGACCACTGGCCAACCGCCCCATCACCATCAAGGATGTGAAGCAAGCTCATACTTGGATGGCTGCTCCAAGCCTCTCATACTGGAATCAGCAGCTGAACTTTGCCGTGTGGTGTGCCACAGCAGGATGTGAAGTAAGTTCCACCCTGCTTCACTCCTATTCTTGTAGTCCTGAAGCTGGCATCGGGGCAGACCCCAGTAGTCTTATTGCTAAGTTCCAGCAGGGGTTGCAGAAGGCCCATCGCAAACTTGACTTTGCTATTTCACCACACCTATGGTTGATTCCGAGCAACATGATCGTGAACATCGAGGACCTCCAAGTCAGGGGTTATAACAACATGATAGTCGAGGGGAGTTCCCCCGGTGTCCACTTCGGCTTCAACACTGACATCAACGCACCTACGCGTAGTATGGGCCATACAGTCATTCCGATCCTGACACTGCAGCCAGTTGACACGGCAGCTCCAGGCATTCAGACCCCAAAACTGCAGCCAGTCGACACGACACCACTTCCCATGGTAGCTCTATGAGTGTTGTCAGGCCTAGCTATCGTGGCGCTCAGGATCAGCCTACTCCGCCGCTAGTAAATCAGCTATACGACTATCCTGACTCTCTACAGTAGCAGTGGGGACCACGGTGAGACACTGAACCAGCTTGGCATGCCATACAGCCCCTATACCCGCTGCCAACATGCACATCCAAGGGCTGGAGGGTTCTGCAGCCCATCCTTTTTCCAGCTTGTAGTATCACAGAGAATTGTTCAGCTCTGAGTCTGGTGAGGCCATGGCAGTCTGCAACTGCTGGAACAGATTTGACAGATACTCCCAATCCTTGTAGAACCCTTTAACTCGCAGGAGCTGCTCGACGATACTCCCGCCCATGATAAGGTATTCGAGGAAGCAGATCTGTCCCTTACCAAATCCTAGATAGCACTTAACAGCTGTCAGCTCCTCTGTCAGCTCAGCACCGGAGAGCTGAGCGAGCTCACCTGGTGTCTTCTCCTTGTAGTCCTTTAACTCCCTCCAGAAGACCTCATAGTACTTCTCGCATAGCATGAGCCCGGACATGTTTAAGATGTCTCAATAGAGAGATGAATATTCCTGAGTACCAGCTCGGCCACCTGGCAGATGCAAACTGGGAAGATCTTATTAGCTCTCTTGACAGGGGATGCAGACGTTTAACCACATTGTATACTCAGTGCTTAAACAATGATGTCAATGGTACAGATCATGAAACAACTGCCCGAGAGCCAGGCGAGTCTTCAGAAGGTAGAGAACCTGCTGCAAACCAAGACACAGAAGTTACTGACCAAAGCAAAACCTCTGGTAGTCCATGTCGCCAGTAACGTGACGGCGAATGTGGCCATGGTGAAGATGACAGGGGGAAATGAGGTTCTTCCTGCCACCACTGTGGCTGTCCAAACTACAGTGGTGAGTGGGGTGGCCGGGCACTGTCTCGGAATAACTCACCCCATCTCAAAGATCACCCTCAGTGGTGCCTCCCACACTGTTGCCGCCAAGATCATGGGTAAACGTGTTACACCAAAGGAGGCCGCGGTTCTAGGGCTAGCAACGAGTGCAATGGCTGAGATCATCGTCGCCTATGTTTAAAACCTCTGAATAGTGAGAGATGGATCACGATACTCCTGCAGCATATGAGGCATGGCATGCCGGAGGGTGGTGTGTAGCCCATAGTCGAGCATGCGGACTGAGGATTGGCAATGCCCGGGAATGGTGGACCGCCCACAAGGCATGCAACTGCAGAGAGGGCCAGTACCCTGAGCACTGCCACCTATTCCCTTGGCCGACTGTGTGGTCCTCCTATGCCCAACTTTTTCAATTGGGGGTATGACTAATAGGTTTAAGCCGTCTGTATATAGCACTATGACTCTGTCACTCACAGACCTAGACAACAAAGAGCTAGGCGATCTTGCTCACTTGGGCGAACCACGCCTCGGTTCAGAGGACACTGTTGCCCCTATCTCCTTCCTAGACTTCGATGAGAAGGGAGACCTGCGGGAGATCCGAGGTACAGCCCAGCCCGAGATCTCATCGGGAACACTGATATGGTAGGACAATCGGCCATTAACAAGGCCAAGACTGTATACAAGGGGATGGGCATCAAGGAGAGGGCGACGATGCGAGGTATGCTCAGAGTCGATGAGGCTGAAGCCATCAAGGTTATGGCTGAGTCCTTTGCACAGGACCTGGTTAAGGATCTCCTGAAACCACGGAGCTCATTCCGACAGGATGGAGAGAATCTCAAGATAGGCACCCTCGGCCTGAGCAATATCACTGTCGATGGCAAAAAGGTGCTACCGCCAGCCTCCAGCTACCAGAGGTGAAGAAGTCAGAGTTCTTTGGTTTGCCGTTTAAGATCACAGGATAGTCATGGCTTCCCGTGCATGTATCATACAGATACTGGATGTACTAGACACTGTGGGTGCTGACACAGGGCCTCTATGCTATCTTCTCAGCTGCCGCTGGGATTTCATGCTTGATGCCTCCATCGCATCCTTCGTATCCGCTGGAGGGGAAGGATTCCCCACTCTGCAGGTGAAAGAGCTGGTGCAGGAGGTACTGCCACTTAGTCTCCCAGATATAGACGAGGCTACTGCCGACCAAGTGCTAACCATCCTCCGCACGCATGTCTGTACCATTCGACAGTAGGCCGACCGATGCTGGTCAGGTGGTGCTGAACATTGCCCCATCAGGACATGGGAAAAACATCTTGCTGCGGGCTCTCCTGGCCGAACATCTACACTCTCAATGCATCCTTCTGGTGTCTGAATCCGCCGCTGAGGCAGTTGACAGTAAAGAGCAATGGTACAATGGCCCAATCACCAAGACGCAGAACCTGCAAGCACTGATGGAGAAGCTGCTGGCAGCCCATGTTCTAGTTACTGATGACCCTGCAATGGACCAGAAGACAGTTGCCTACCTCAGCAAAATCACCAGGTGCATCCGGCACACAAAGATAACTGTCTTCATCCTCTTTTAGAAGTACACCCTTGAGATCTCACCGGACATCCGCCACAATGCCTGGTTGCTATACTTCCGCTCCAAGTGTGGACGTGCCCTGCTCGAGACCATATACGATTGCCTAACCCTCAAGGAGACCAAATGGAACTTTATTGCAGGGGTACAGAGGGCAGCTGATCTGTAACACTTCATCTTCAGCAACAAGGAGACAGGTGAACTGTCACACTTCAAGCCATCTCTGGAAAAGGCACAGACCTCCACCTACAAGCTGAATCCAGCCAGGAAACTAGCCTGCTCTATGTGCCATCGCTGACAGCCTGTCGCAGCTGCCACAACTTGTTTTTCATTCATCAGAAGGCTGAGGAACTTCGTCCATGGTCTCCGCTACTTCATTAGATGCTTGAGGACCTTCATCAGAAGCTACTTCGTCAGAAGCTACTTCGTCAGAAGCTACTTCGTCAGTTTCGTCAGGTCCGTACTGTCGCTTAAACTCTAACCACTGAGGGTCTTCTATTGGGATTCTCTTCATCGGGTGCATCTCACAGAAGACCCACTTTTTCCATGAGCCCCTAGCATCTGACTTGTTAGGGGATTTGATGAGGTAGGCCTGGTAGTTATCTGGGAATTTCGTAAATGCTGCCAGATCACTGGCCAAACTCATGTGCCCTCTTTCGTTGAAGATGTACTCAACAGCCTCCTTGTGGCCAGCAGTGACCTCGTCCTGAGTACCTTCTGCATGACCGGTGCCATGGCTCTTCGTTCAGTGGCACTAACCTTCTTGCTGACGGCATTATTTGCTCCAGACTAGAGTCTATCCAGCATCTCTCGCTCTTCCTGGCTATGGAGGCTAAATACGGCAGCCCACTTCCCGACCGTTAGTAGATCTTTGGGTTCGACCCTCGCCCTTTGGAGAGCTAGAATAACAGGACTGTTGGTTTGGGCCACAGGTGGGTTGGGTAGTACCTTGCCCTGGGTGCTGTCAAACTTCTGGTAGAGTATCCGAGTCAGGAGTCAGCTGGCGCTCCATCCACTATGGCGGCCAGTATCTCTGCATCAGACAGAGGTGTGACCTTGGCTCACTCGTGGATAATGTTGATGTCACGAAGCAGTCCTCGGACCCTGTCACAGTGCGACAGTGCACGCCGAGGCTGTGACTGTCGTGCCGACTTGTCATGCTGCCTATAGACAATCTGCTGGAGAACTTTACCAAACATGGCAGACGTTTAAAACCTCTATATACCCAGACCTTAAACAGGCTGCAGTATGTGCAACATCCAGATGGGGCCATTGAACCTGCGACATCGCACCACACTGATCCTCGGAAGGACTGCCTGATGGTCATTCGACCCAGTATACATGATGAGAACCCGTTGTCCGCTGCTGGGAAGTAAATTGACTTTGCAATCGCCGCACATATCCACGAGATCAAGAGCGTGACACACGAGTTCAAGCTTCAGAGCACAATAGAACAGACGGTAGAGCTCCCGCAGGTTCTGAACAGGTGGGAGATCGTGCAGAGCAACAGCACCATGGACACCACCTATGTGAACGATGAGTACCGAGTCCTAGGTTCGCTGGCTCGGGGACCAACCTTCTATGCGAAGGGAAAGGGGTACTATGCTGTGGGGTGCAATGAGGGGTTCACGGAATATGAACTATGGGCAAGTGTCGAGATGCCTGTGGCAGTTCCACTCTTAACCCTCGTCGAGAACACACATGTGAATCCGGCTGCCATGCAGGATAGGCTGTTCCTCCGGGTGTACACTGAGCAGCTCGCAGATGCGACGATGAATGCTCCAAGATTTCTTGTCTGGCATGACGAGAATGACCAGGAGCTGAAGCAAACGGGTTCCAAACAGCGGATCATGCATGTGGAGTGAGAACACCAGCAGGTCCAAGCCACAGCTAACCAATGGGTAGAGCTGACATTGCATTGTGGTGCGTCAGACTGTGCCACTGTTGCGGTCCTGGTTCAGAAGGGAGGAGCCATCCAGCAGGTGGATATGCTAGACAACTTCAAGCTTGTGGTTGCTGGGACCAATGTTCTTGGTGAGGTACGTGAGCTGGCTGATTGCCAACTCTACAGACAGAAAACTAAGTCATATGCACTTCTGCGCCTAACCAGTGGAAGCGACGACCTCGAGTCGGCACTCGAGGGCCGTCCCCACCTCGGGGGCAGGGACATCCCACCTAATCAGGGCAACCAGCTCAGCTTCAACATCGGAAACCTCATAGCTCGGACTCGCTCATTAGGTGTGATGGTACTTTACTTTGACTATGCTAAGGTATGCGTGTGGAACACATCAGGTATTCAGCTTGAGCATGCATAGAGCAGCTGCCACCACTACTATAAGCTCTGCTGTCTTCTAACCTGTCGATGCTTCATAGTCGAGCATTGGCTCAAATATCTTTACAGTCTCGTGGTACTCATCGAGACTCTCATCTGCCTCTTTGATGCTCTGTTTGGCCTGAGCTCGGAGTTGTCGTCGACGTGCCTCCCTCTGGCGTATATGCTCGAGTGCTTTGCTGTACTCAAACTTCTCCTTAGACATCTTCTCCATCACCTGGTTCTGATGCTCACGCTCGACCTCTGCCACCTTCTTGTCAGCGAAGTTGAGTCCCCAGTTCGCTACGGCAAACACGCCCGCATTCAAGATTGCAGATGCCATGCTATAAACTACAGTTTAAAGCTACTATATAACTGCCCCAGCGATGGATCCCCAGAGCAATGTGTATGAACCAGAGGCTGATCCAGTCGAGGATATAGATGATGAGGACCATGAGGAGGACTATGATGAGGAGGATTATGATGCAGACTACGATGTCGGTGGTGAGTATGATGATGTAGAGCCTGAATCCCGCAAGCTAGTACACAGAGCGAAAGGAATCTATCGCACTTACGTAAAAGGTTCTATCAGTCCGCTGGCAGCAGTTGGGACTCCGATCGTTCTGTTCACAATGAAGGCTGGCGAGATGGTCCGCAAGATCGCCAACAATGCTCTTCAGAGTCACAGGCCCTTGGCTACCATACATTGCCATAGCACTCGCAGCCATCTGGGCCGCCGAACATTTAAGCCATACTATATAAGGATGGCGTCTCTGTGCGACCTGGTCAAGTCCCTTAACTTCCGATGGTTGGTCGATAAACTACTGTTCAGTGAGGATCCAGCACAGATTAGACACCAGTGTACAGAGGTGTTTGAGGAGGTCTTCAGTGATGGTCGAATGAATGACGGCCATCTGTTCATCTGTTTAGAGTTCACCCAGGCCGTGCGTGACAGGATGGGTGTGGACGTCAGTGATGAAATCCGGGAGTTTATCAACTGAGGAACTCTACTATCAGCCTCGTGGATATTACCATGAGCCCCCTCAACTACTCGAGGCTGCATATCGCAAGGGCATCACCATGCCTAGGCTCTCATTGAGTGGTGGAATCGGACACTGGCAGAGAGACTGTTCCCACACCAATACGCCCAGGAAATGGCGGCACCAAGTGAATGTTCTAGAGTATGGGTGAGAGGGCTGCCTGCTGTGATGTAGAGATCCAATGCCAAGGTTGCTAGGCTAATCAGGAAGAAGCCGGTAGAGGCTATTAGACACTCCTGGTTCACAGCTCTAAAAGAGCGAACAAGGGAGAGGAGTGCCTACCTCCTGATGCTCTTGTTCGGTACCTGTATGAGCCTGCTGAGCTGGAAGGTGGTCGACGGCGTGCAACAGATCCTAACTGGTCGATAGATGCTCACAGGTTTAACAGGTATGTGGAGGCGGAGGGGTGGCCTACACTGTACTACCTGGCACGCCAGCACGGAGTGCCTAGGCGACCATTTGTCGTAGAAGAGCTTCAGCTAGTCCCTGCAGACACACAGCTACCACCACCTAGGATGCTAACATGATACTCGATGGGCTCGGTATGGACACCATCTGGCAGCACATGGCGCTTATCATAGTAAGCGGAGAGTCCGAGTTTTTCCTGCTCAAACGTCACCATACCCTGGTTGCGCATGAGTAGGCCTCGGTTTTTATCTCTGTCCACCCCGCCATGTAGGGTGCTGTAGAACCTCTGCCAAGAGACCTCATTCTGCCACTTTGACATTCCTGTAGCCGAGCACTTACTTGCAGCTGCGCTCTCCACATAGTAGCATTTGGAGCAGAGAGCAATACCATGAGAGCCATCGAACTCGAGATTGAACAGTCCCGGAGTCCATCCAGACCATTTGTCCCAAGCTAGCCAGTCCCACTTATGAGCCTGGTACTCTGCTCGCATCTCAGGGCAAATGACGTTGTCGAGGTTGGAGCCTGCTATAGCGATATACGCCGCATCAGTGTTCATCTGCAGGTACTCAAAGCCATCATGAGCTATGTAGCAATCAAGGAAGTCATAGTAGAACTCCAGCATTCGCAGCTTCCCGAGCTCATAAATGGCTATCCCCACCTGGAAGGGCTTCGAATTGTGATTCTCGGCTTGCAACTCTGGAGCTCATATGACTCACCAATCTCCTCGAGATCTTCGAACCATGCACTACATAGGGCCTTGTCTACCACGCGTTCATCCTTCATGAAGCTAGTTTTGCTATGACATTCTAGGGCCTTGATGAGCTTCCCGTAGGCACTGTTGCCGAGGAGTTTGAAGAGATCTGCCAAGAGCGCTTTGCTCTTATTTACATCTCCTGAGTGGTGGGCCTCCGTAACATTCTCCATGAACCACTCGAATGGGCGCTTGGCCTCATAGTCCATGGTGCGGTATACAGCAGTGATCTCTAGGCCATGGGTTATAGACCACTTGAGTGCCAGGGCGTACAACAGCTGCTTCTTGCCAGAGCAGCTTCTGGGTGGTGGGACGCTTCCTCCCTGTTCACCCTAGATATGCCAGTATCTCAGAAGAGATTGCCTCTACCGGGATCTCGTGGTTATAGAAGAGAGGCGGCATTTCCTCGAACTTTGCCCACAGAGTCTTGGGGACCTCTATATCCACCTCAGCAAACCCAAACCAGCTGTCTGCTAGGAAAGCCTCCTTAAACTTAGCTACCCCACTAGCACCAGACCAATGGCGCACTGTCTCCTTACCAATGGCATCTCTTTGGCCATCATTGACCGGTACAGAGCATTGGCATCGTAGCCGAGTAGACGTTGGTAGACATGCTCACTCTGGCAGATTCGAGTCACACCGCCCTCGTGGTATCTAGTGAACACGATGCTGGGACCTCCAACAACAGCACCCTTCACCATCTCGTAGGCTTCCTTGCCCGGTGAATAGAGGCTAACATCTGGCGTGTGCTGAGCGGTTCCACGTAGGAGGTACTGCAGTGACACACCTGGGAGAGACACTGCATCTTTGAGGATGTCTATTTCTCATTCTGTGTAGAACTCCCGCATCTGCTCTAGGGCTTCAAAGAATGGACTGACATCCAGGTTGTTGTAGTATCTCAGCCAGTCGGCAAATGTTCGCATTCCATGCTCACTGAATGTCTTGTTACACTGTTCCCACTCTGATCGCATCAAGAGGTAGCCACCCTTGAGGTTACATGTCCATGCTGAGTAGTCAGGAAGCCCTGGATAGTTGGGCTTCTCATGTGTATCAAACCATTCATACGGGAACCAGCTCTTCTGCTGTGTACACCCATAAGCTTTGACCCATACCTCGTACGAGACTCCTGGACCGAGGTAGTTCAGCACATCGATAAACCGTAGCTCATGTGTTATGAGGAATATGGTCTGACTAGCCTTCTTGGCGACTTTCACTGTACCTGTACTGTCAGTCAGCTCATCAACAAAGTACTTCTTGATGAGGTTCAGGTCATACCACCCAGAGTTGAACCCCAGTACAGGCACTTGGTCACACCACTCGTTGATCAGTCACTGCTGTTGCTTTGGGAGCTTGTCCATGTCTGTCGGTATGTACTGTGCCCTAATCCTTGTCCGGATTAGATATGCACGCCATTGGATCACCAGCATGAACTCTCTGATCAGTTCTTTGGGGTCAGGATTGCAGAGGTGAGTGGGCTCACTCGTGGTGCCATCTAAGGAGCAGCCAACTGACACAGAGATAGGTATGTGAGTACTCTCGATCGTGAGAGTCTCCGTAGGAAGAGCCTTGATACCATCTAGGAGTGCTTCGAAGTCGTAAACTATGAAGTGTGGGTATGGGACAGTCCGAACTCGTTTAGGGACATTTGGGCAGCGTTTTATACAGCACTCCCACTGTACCACAAGCGTGCATCCAGATGCTCTCAGCTTCTCCTCTCTCAGGACTGTCTTGCGGTATCTTTGTTCGGCATTCTCACCCCACTGGTGTTGTGGGCACCCATGCCAGTAACAGCCATGGAACTGGTAAACGGTGTTGGTGGTCAGATCATAACCATCTACGGAACCACCCTTGATCCAACGCTCGCCACTGTGCCCACACTATACACACCCGAGCAGAGGTTGGCGGTCGATGACAGCCCTGACCTCAACATTGATTGATCGAATGAAAGCCCACTTGGTGTTGGGTCGATCGATATTGTCTGTGTCGAGGCGGGCTTGCTTGCTTGCTGCCACCCAGTCCTCAGCTGCTCCTATCATGTTCAGCCATGGGCTCCCTGGAGCATTCTTGTGGAAGAGCATCACCCTACCATCTTCGATGTGACGGATGCGATAGGTATGGGTGTAGCGGAGGTAGAAGGCGTCCTGGACAGTCTGCTGGATGTTTTGTATGATCTGGCCTGTGACGTCTCCTTCTAGACCTCTGAAGAATGTCCAGTGTACTTACCGGCATCCTCTATCCTCTGACTCCCTTTTGCCAAGACGCTGGTCGAGAATGTGTTCGCCTTCTCGCCTCATGCTCCGGGATAAGGGTTCAGACCGCAGCCCCCTCATCACTCGCTTAGTGATCCTGCATAGGGGAGGTAAGCGCTCCAGTGGATGTTCCGCCATCCACCTCGCTACAGTCTTGGCTCGTAAGCTAGCAGTCACCTCCTCGTCCAACTGACGAAGCTTATGTATCCGCTGCGCTTTCTTGTGGGGATTCCAAGGATCATCTTTGGTAAGCACTGGAAACCTTCCCGTCTTCATTGCTCGGGAGAGTCGCTTCTGCAACTCCTCGGCATGGGCCTGTCTGATCATCTGGAGCAGGTCGGCTTTCTTGACCATAAAGTAGCCTCTAATGCCGAATTACTCTGCAATAGTGCGAAGTTGTGCAACAGTAATCATGGTGTATATCACTGTGGATGCCTGTCTCTAAATGGGCGTTCAGACACTATTATGTGTGGTGCTCACAAGGCAATCAGTACCTGGAACCTGTGGGGGGGGGGGGGGTCCATCGTGTCGATGTGATAGTGGATGCTTGTCTCTAAATGTGCGTTCAGATATGTTTGGGGTTGATCACAAGGCGCTCAGGCCCATTGTGTATAATATTGTTTGTAGATGAGCGTTTACACGTAGTTGAGTGTTTTGAGTGTTTACACGTAATGTATGGTTGTGCGTTCACACATGGGATACCATTATCGATGCTGTGTCTAATTGGGTGTTAACGCATAGCAGATGGGCTAAATAAACTACTATTCTTGACTTTAACCCAGTCGAGGGTCTGTGGTCTGCTGTACGCTTATATTGTACCGAGTTGGTACTGGTGATTTCTTTAAATCACTTCATTCTCATCGTTCTTGGTACCGATCTGGACTTGAATGAAGCGAGAATTTCAAAACTGTTTACCATTTTAAAATCGGACCAGAAATGGCCGGGTTATCCACAAATGCTAATAGGGAGATTTGAATGTGTGATTTTAAGTTTGCTAATAACACAAAACGAGGATTTGAACAAACGCATTAACTACCTCGACAATGTATGCATTAGTAATTATAGTTGATAAGTTATGTGTTCTCATTGCTGTATTACTGCGCTTATCAGTCCCTCTAGATCTTGACGTCACTTCGAGATAACGTATATATTATAGACTGTAATTGTGTAGTTACCAGTGTGTTATCAGTCCAATTGATCTGTTTGCTATTATTGCACAACATTTAGTATCATTATTTGTAATCTATTTATCGGTTCTCCGTTGGCTCAGTTGATAACAGCAGCGAATTCTAATAAAAAAAACCATGGTTCAAATCTCTTAAAAACCTGATGGTACCAAGTTCGAAACGGTATGAAAAATAGGAGCAACGGGGAACCACCTAAAACCCTGCAGATAGAGAGAGAGAGAGAGAGAGAGAGAGAGAGAGAGAGAGGCCAGAGAGGGCCGGCGATAATGCGGGTGTTCTCCCGAAGAGGTGGGTGCGGGAGATTTATAGTTTTTTTAGTTGTTTTTTGGGGGGGTTTTCATGACAGTATTACTCTTTACCCATTACCCGAGAAGCATGACATCACGCCAAGACCTTGCCTCTAAATGGGTGTTCAGACCCTATTATGTGGGGTAGTAGTAGTAGTGTCGGAATGATACTACCTCCCTCAACTGGCAGCCATTCGGCGATCCGTTGCCCCCACCACCCTCTCAATCCCCGGGGCCTCCATCTAGAGGCATACCCTAACCACCTGTCTCAACAACCCTGGGGGCCTCCATCTAGAGGCATACACCAACCACATGTCTCAACAACCTATGCCCCAGGGATTCAGAGGGCGGTGGGGGCCACGGATCGCCGAACGGTGGCTAGTTGAGGGAGGTGGTATCATTTTAATTCCGACACTACTACTCGAGTCCCTAGTTACAAACGTTGATGTTACGATATCCAGCGAATTCGTCCGAGAGACAACTCGCCCTACTGACCAAAATTATCTGAGAATCCTGAACGAGAAAAGAAAATTACGAAAGTGACACCCAAACATGGGGCCCACCCCAAGATATAGCTAATATAAGATGTTTTGTAACTGTCCTGTTGAAATTCAATGTTACCTTATATATAGTTGTAATCATCCATTTGCTAGCGGCAAATGATCGTATTTAAACGGGCACAGAATATGATATTGTTCAATTACCCGAGTACGGAATTCGCCTATTGTCCAAATACTAAGTCGGTAAAATGTCGATGTTGACGTGAAATTTTATCGCTTTTCTTGCAAGTTTCTGATAAATTGTGTAATTATAGACATGCTGTTGATCTAAATTTTTACACTGGAAGATACATGTATCCGGTTGAGGTACTGTGTATTATTTAGTTAATACATATCCATGCTTTTTCGTGATAGGCTGCTCCTAATAGCCTTTTCCCACCTTGTATATATGGAGGGAGGGAGGGAGAGAGGGAGGGAGGGATGGAGGGAGGGAGGGAGAGAGAACGAGAAAGAGAGAGAGAGAGAGAGAGAGAGAGAGAGAGAGAGAGAGAGGGGGGGGGGGAGGGAGGAGGGAGGGAGGGAGAGAGGGAGAGAGTGAGAGAGAGAGAGAGAGAGAGAGAGAGAGAGAGAGAGAGAGAGAGAGAGAAAGAGCGAGAGAGGAGAGAGAGAGAGAGAGAGAGAGAGAGAGAGAGAGAGAGAGGGAGGGAGGGGAGGGAGGGAGGGGATGGAGAGAGAGAGAGAGAGTAGCACGCAAGTTCGACGTCACTCTGAAAGTGCCTATGACCTAAGGATCTCCAAAACAGGCAAACATATCTGGAAAGAAGCCATAAGCTGGTTGATTCCTGGTCTCACCACAACCATCAGTCACATATTGTCTATGATCACTAAGCCGAATGTTCGGCAGACAGACAGACATTATACAAAATAGTTGCGGAGTCACATTTAAATTTGTGGTAGCTATGTTTGTCTGGTAATGACCCTGATAACGCTGGCTACCGGGCCGATACTGCACTAATACAGCCCAATCTTGGCCCAATATCAGGCTCAGAAACCTGCGTTATCAGGGGGTGGGAAGTTAAGAGTGACTATACTTTTGACACGCTTTCACGACCATGTATCGCCTGATGTGTAAGCTGACGCGTAGACGTGAAAAATCAATAATAGCAATCGCAAAAGGTAGCGCCTTCTTTGAATCCTGTAATCGGATTTTGTATGAGCAGCCGAGAGTTCTAAACACTACCGACTCCCGCTTGTAGAATGATGTGTAATATTTGCATGTAAACCTGCACGAGGTGGCAGTCTCGATAATTAGTCATGCCAGCCATCGACAGACACGCGGGTGTGAAGCTGTGAAAGCCTTGATTAGCGATGCATTAGCATTCAGCGGCTACTGACCAGAAAAGCCATCAATTTATAAGCAGTGGCACTTTCCCAGTACGCATCGGTTTTAGGCCGTTACTGGCCCAGATGGAGCTGGTTTGTGGGCTTCTAATTAGGATAGGGTGATAGTTGGTATGGGAGGGAGAGATTAGGAGAGGGGATGGTGCAGAGGAAATGAAGGATTAAGGGGTTGGGAGGGAGAGGGAGCGAGATACGGAGGAATAGAGAGGCGAGGACGGCTTATCTCACGCAGCATGTAGGCTACGCTTCTATTATTATATGCCACTGTTGCTTATAAACTGCTTATCCGATCTTTCCTTTCAAATTTAAGAGATCGCTAGTCTGGTAAATAAAGACTACGCAATTTGTTCTTGATCTGAAAATAAATCCGAGAAAATCTGAAAGAAGATGAAAGAGGACTAACTGCAGTCTTTGAACGCTTTCGCTGTACGTATGTAATTCAGGGGTCGTTTATATGCATGCATTTGCTATGTGCAAGCGTGTTTTCTATACATTCATTTGCAATATGCACGCACGTAAAGTATTCATTCGCAATGTACACGCCCATAAAGTGTCCATACGTTTTCATTCGCAATATGCACGCACGTAAAGTGTCTATACGTATTCATTCGCAATGTGCACGCCCATAAAGTGTCTATACGTATTTATTCGCAATGTGCACGCTCATAAAGTATCTATATGCATTACTTCGCAATGTGTACACACGCATGTTTGCACATGCAAATCCCTCTTTAATTCCTCCATCTGGCCCTCATTTGCAAGTAGTTCTATAAGTATCGTCCTCGTGAACAATCCAGCACTACCTATAGCATATGCTAATGACCGCTCTCCATATGTTACAAGCACGTTTTGCTGGACATTAGATGATTACATTGCAATGTAGTGGTCTGCTGATTAAATTACGTGTTGTCATTAATTAGATTGCTTATGTAGCTCTCTGACATCCTGAGCAGGAGGGCAGATAGTAGAATGAAGACAGCTACAATACGTGATCGCCTAATCGGTACGTACTCGATATCTGGAAGTGATTAACCATTAGTCAGCGTTTCTATTTATCAACGCTAATCATACATAGGCCTAAGCATGATGGAAATGTACCGTAGGCCTATTCCGCAGCTGCAATAGTTTGGAAACATCGTGCATCTGCACTCGGGCCCGCTGTTATGGCCACTGATTCTTTTTCTCCGTCAGGGTTCGTAACTCATTCGGGATGTTTTTGGTCCCCTGTGTACCCTTCAGATCCCGCTTCAGAGCGCATGTCCCTTCCACGGCAGTGGATCATGGGGAGACTCATGCACGATAGATGTTGCTTATAGTTATAGTGAGAACCATGCGCGCTTTTGTTGTACTATTAGAGCAATAACAGGTTATTCACAAAAGCTGCATCCGTCTTGCTGCCAAATGTTCAATGAGCTATGCCTGCAACAGCCACAGAACGGTACAACCGCATCAAGTACAGGACTGATGGGTGTCTTCTCCTATCCATTCATATTTGCAATATAGTCAAATCAAAATCTATTTAACACGTGAACCATTCATTACATACCAAAAACCACACATTTTTATGATGTAAAGAACATTATGGTGAATATTTTGAAGCTAATTTGACTGGGGGCTGGTCTTTCCTCTGGTATATGTTATGCAATCGAAACTCTGTTGTATAGGTCAATGTCTTTGTTTATATAAGACATATACTGACTTGTTAACGTTTGCAGGGTTATTAAAGCCGCTCAAGAGGCATGTTAAAATAATACTCTCTACCAATAATATAACGGTATTCACTGTCTCGCTCAGCTCATGTCCCTGATCGTATCACTTTCCGTTATCTGTATCACAACTATCCGCTATATACCGAACAGCGATCACCACCATTATGTCTCCTCATGCGATAGTGTGCGACGTCATGTAAGTGTCAATGCATTATCTTCTTCTTTTTGTAATAATCTTCTTGTGGAATATTTTGAAACTAATTTGGCTGGAACAACTTCCAGCCAAATTAGTTTCAAAATATTCAACAGCTTTCCCGTACTCTTGCTTTTATACCGCATTGCCAACGCCTCAATGACTAAAGCTTCAATATTTGTCGTTGTCGGAAGGATAAGAAGTTAAAATGTCATGAATAGATTATGGTTGGCAAATTCTATCCCCACCCCCCCCCCCCCACCCCCGCATGGATGGTATAAGATAATATTGCATATTTTGTTTATTTCTAAATAGCTATATATGTGTGTATGTGTGAATGAATGTTTACGACCGTGCGCGTATGTATGCGTGAACGGTGATTCGAACATCGACATTCGACGAGGTAATTATTCTGCAATACTGTTTTGGTAATATCTATCGAAAATGAACAAATATTTTAATTCTCTAATTTAAGTCATTTTACTTGTGTTATGATATTGTATATTTTGTATATTTGTAAATAGTTATATATGTGCGTGTGTGTGTGTGTGCGTGCGTGTGCGTGTGCGTGTGCGTGTGCGTGTGCGCGTGCGCGTGCGCGTGCGCGTGCGCGTGCGAGTGCGCGTGTGCGTGCGCGTGCGTGTGCGTGTGCGTGTGCGTGTGCGTGTGTGTGTGTGTGTGTGTGTGTGTGTGTGTGTGTGTGTGTGTGTGTGTGAGGGCCTCGGGAAGATCAGTTTACTGACGATGTATACCCTCCTTAAAGAAAGATTATTATTATTATTATTATTATTATTATTATTATTATTATTATTATTATTATTATTATTATTATTATTATTATTATTATTATTTATAAAGTGAGTTTTCCTTTAATTCATATGCACATGTTTTAGTGTATTTAATGGCATGTCAGCTTTAAGAGGACAATTCATTCCTTTGCGGTATGTAACCAAACGCATTGGTGCGTGTAATGTCCAGTGGGCAGTGGTATTTAATATTAATTTTATGCAATATAGTAGGCCTACCTATAAAAGTGTGTAGTTTTTGCTCAGCGGGGTTACCATGGGTACTGATATTACTTATTAAATCCGAGTAATTAACTACTGTATGGATTTCCTTTTCAGGAACATTCCTGATTGCCAAACGTACTCCATAGATGACCTTGATTTTGGACAAATAGTGCAGACGAGTACTGAACGTGTCCACTACAATGGTCATCTCGTGGATGATGCCATTATTTCTGGACTCTGTCCAACTGCTTCATAGAATATCGATAAAGTTCATTGATCAAACAAAGGGAGCGTCGTGCATACCGCATTGTACAGCAAGCATCATCGAATCACCGTGCGCAATAACACCCAGTATTGGACGCTGGATATTGGTGCTGCACCGGTGTCGCTGCCTTAAAGAGGTAGAAGTCTTCGCCTGATAATTCCATTACTTACGAGGCACTCTCTGAGACAGTTACATTACAACAAACGAATTAACATTTTAACGTAATAGCGAGGGGACTGTATTGTTGAAAGCTGCTGTTGTTTCATATGTTATAATACCATTCGGTAGCATCATTTGACATGGACTGAATTCTAAAATAGCCACTATTATCTGATGTTGGGTAGTGGTCTGGTACGTACGTACGTACGTGCGTACGTACGAAGGTACGTACGTACGTGAGTACGTGCGTGTGGGCGAATGTGTGGTTGTGGTGTAATGACAGGATGGGTGTCTTATTGCACAATTAACAAACATTAATATTATGCCTTTTGGGGTTCAGAATAGTGTGGCTCTTTATGACCGATGATCTAAGGTATCTGACCACCTCAAGGATTGATAAGAGGAGGGTGCAAACAATAGGCGCATGGGAATGCCATTTCAAGAACAAGTTAGTAGCTAATGATCCACTGTTATCAAACGGGATGTAGTCATATATGCATTCAAAATATGTATTCATCCATCCATCCATCCGCCCGTCTGTATGTACATCAGTCCATCTGCCCGCCCGCCCACCCAACCACCCATCCTTTATCCATTCTTTCAGCCAGCCAGCCTACTTCTAACCAACGTGTCCACTAACCAACTCATCCACCCACTCACGCACACACATACCACCCATGGTGGCACACCCACCAATCAAACCGCCCATTCATCCCCACTGGCTGTCTGACAGACAGACTGACTGACTGATTATAGATCACGTCGACCACACCAACCACACTGCGCCGACTGAAAACACGGCACTGCAGTACACAGTACCATACTGTATTGCACTGCATCGCACTACACTTACCACACCAACAGACTGGCTGGCGTTGCCGACCGACCGACCAGATCAAATCAACAATAACTGACCTCACAGATTGTCAGACAAATATTATTAACCGAGCAACGGGTTGACCTCTTTGTCTGACCAACCAACAGCCTGACCGACCGACCGAGCAACCAGCTTATCCACTTGTTCTTTCACCACCCACCACCTAAACGTCCCTCCTCATTCATACGTGCATCCACCTACCCACTGATTTACTCATCCAACCTGAACCATGTTCACTTTATTTAAATCCAGACCATTAATAAATGTATTCATTTCACAATAACGACTGGCGATTAATAACGTCATTGATTAAGACCGCTTCAGTAAAACTGTTCAAACGTGACGTGACATATTCAAGGATAGGGACTGGTTTTCTGTCTATCTAGCCTTGTTCGTCATAATGAATTACATGCCCTCTGGCCAAGCCACGATGTCAAAGTCTTGTGGTGCCTTTTTCATAGATCATTAACGTTCTATAATAAAGAAGATTACGGATCGGTTTATTCACTGATCTAATTAGTGAAAGAATGGTAAAGTTTTATTATGTTCGTGTTTAGTACAGCTTAGAAAACGAAAAAAGACACAGGTTAGTTAGTACAGTTTTGAACGCGATGTAAGAAATGTTTTGGTGAATATTTTGAACGTAATGTGATTAGAAGACATTGCTGCCTTAGGAATCGATGTCTTCCAATCCAATTCACCTTTCCAGAGTACCCATCTATCAACATGACGTCATAATCAGCTAAGCGGCGTGTAGGATGACGTCATAATCATCACGTCATAAATCGTTCTATTTGGCCCGTCGTTAGCTATTAATAATCCGACGCGTTTTACGAATTGTATGTATCTACTATTTAATAAACATGCTGTTGAATATGTTGAAACTAATTTGAGTGGACGCTGTTACTGCCATAGGCAGCAACAGCGCCCAGTCAAATTAGTTCCAAAATATTCAATAGCTTACCTGCGTAGTTTTCTGGAAATTGAGTCAGAGAGTTCAGAGATCGATCGATCCAAACACGAGCGAGGTGTGGGTGGGGCTTAGCTAGAGATGGGCGGGGCATAGCTAAAAATGGATAGGTCCATTATGTTCAAAATACTCAACAGTCGGATACGTTCTATTTTGTGTTGAACACATGTTAAGTTATTTCTGAGTCGTAGGCCTACCGTATATATAGACCTGTATACTGACGAGGTTACCGTGATTAATACGCTAACCCCATAAACCACTGAAAACTCACATTTTAATAACCATTCTTCTACATTGGATAACTGATGCTCAACCTGGAATCACAATTGCAAACTGTACACCATGTTTTACGGACATTGCGAGTGACACTGTAACGACGAACCAGTTGGTATCTGCGCGACAAGGGTTAAAATATCCGTGGCTGAGCACAGTTCCCACATTATAAAACGAGGATATAATTAGATGCCCAATGGGCATGTACTTTATAACGAGACGCGTGGATTATGCTGTCAGACTTGCAGTGGAGTACATTTGAACCCACCAACACAACATAATTGCCATTGATTGGCAGCTATGGGTTAGATTTTAAACTATTTAGATATGTAAATATGGCATTATAATAATAATAAACAGGAAACACGGCACGCATCGTTGTAGTCATTATGGTAACCGACCATAAATGATAAAGCAATAGTGCTCATAGTAGCCTACTTCCATGATTGTACGAGCCATGACCATCCTCGTAGTAGCCATAGGCCTCTTCCCAGTCATTTCTATGTACGGCATTTAGTTTTTACGCGGTATTTAAAGGTTAGTTATCGCTGCATATCGCTCTTTGAAGAAATCGATGCAAACTGTTGTTGAACTCTGTTTTCATATTTTTACTGTCAACAAGCACTTGCAGGTGCAAAAATTATCGTGAAACAACGAAACCTTAATATCCTCAACTGATTCCGGATTTCTGGCGTCGCGTGCCATTTCCCACTCTGAACAATCGCGTCAATTGGATACCTGAGTGGTATTTGTAATCTTCAATTCCCGCAGACGAAACGCGCATTAGAGTGGAGCTCACAGATTGCGGGCGGGGATGTGGATATTAGGCTACTTGGCTGAACAGACACATAATCAGAACCGGGGCGCCATGCTCTTCTTTACTTAGGTTGGTGCATTCCCCACCCAACCATCCCCTCTCTTCGACATCGGCATACGCAATAGACCAGAAACGGTCGTTCTATGGCCGTTTCCAGTTTGTTGTGGAAGAAATCTTACCCTTTTTAATTCGAAATTCCGAATTCGATAACTCATTGACAAGTTAATATATAATCT
This sequence comes from Chaetoderma sp. LZ-2023a, assembly GCA_034401795.1. NCBI lineage: Eukaryota > Metazoa > Mollusca > Caudofoveata > Chaetodermatida > Chaetodermatidae > Chaetoderma > Chaetoderma sp. LZ-2023a. The sequence continues at coordinate 14,956,214 of CM067369.1, read as the reverse complement.
GTAACATGTAAAGGCGTTGCTTGATACTTACTGGATACTCTCAGTCTTTGAATGTTTCCACATTGTGTGCAGTAAATAGCCAGTAACGATATCTTCTGGTAACGTGTTCCAATCCTCCACTACTCTGGATGGAAATAAATGTTTGGCCAGTTCTGTGTTGCACCTATGTAGGTGTCCACGAGGTTGTTCAAATAGAGTTGATGGATCCGTGCTGAAATGTCTATTGAAGTATTTGTACGTATCTGCGAGGTCTATCGATGTTCTTTTACCTACTAGTGTAGTAGGTGGTATCTGATTAGTGAGTTTAAAACAGAGATTCTGCACTTTCTCTAAGGGCTTACTATCTTTGACTAAATATGGGTTCCAGACTGTGGGTCCATGCTCAAACGTTGGTCCGGTGATTGAGTTCGTTAGTCAGAATAATGTTGAGACAATAGTTGAAGATCTTTTGGAAGTATCTCTTGATCATGCTTATAGTTTGCCTCGCGTTGTTGTTGATGTTCGAGATGTGCGGGTTGATTTTAAAGTATGCGAAACTAAGACTCCTACATCTTTCTGTTCAGTTTCTTCAGTTATTGACCATTGAGTGAGAATAAGTAATCGATAGATGATCTAGTTCTGAGGACTATGCACTTTTCTTCAATGAACATCATTAGCCATGTTAGACCATATAGAAAGTGAGTTTAAATCATGTTGGAGAATCTGACAATCACTTGGCGTGGTGTGTATTGTGGTTTGCTAGATACAAAATTTAGTTTCAGGTCAAATGTTCAAATGTCGAGATCGCGGGATGACTTTGTCAAAACCGAGTGCGCAGGCGTGAGTCAGCACCTCCCGCGAGAGCATCTTGCTTTTGTTGCGTCACCTAGTCAGATTCATAGGCACCAGGAGTCTCCATAGAGTATGTTCGATACGGGTGGTAAATGAGGTTATATTGGCTTGTGTATGTACATGTGGAAAATCCTTTATGAAAAAGGATATATAGAGGATGAAACATGTTCCTCAGAGGTAGACCACTACTACAGTGTTCCTAGATAGCATTCTGTAGCAGGCAACGCAACGTGATGTTTGTGTAGGCTAGTGCTATTTGTATAACAGCGCATCCATGTATTGGCCTATCTTAAGACACTCACTCTCCTTAGCTAAGAGACTCCGATAGTGGCAATTAATGTTGTCCATTATCATAGAATACAGCGTATTCGATGTTATCGAGCTGGTATCACAAACAATAGTTAATCCATTCGACAAATGTTTGCTTCTATTACGGACATAGCGGTATTTGTATCAATGCCAATTGATCGTACTTCAACAAGGATTACCCAAGATTACATTTTAATACTACTGTCATAGTCATACAGGAGAGAACGACAACACCCACCCTACCGCCACCCACTTCTCAACACACGCACGCACACACACCCACCCACACACGCACGCACTCACGCGCGTACTCGCGCGCGCGCACTCACGCAGGCCCCCCCCCCCACACATACACACACACGGACGCACGTACAGACACACCGACTTAAGACGTCATGAGTTGATGGTTCTCACTCCCGCCCTCCCTCCCACCCTCCCCTCCCCCCCCCCCTTTCTCCCTCCCTCCCTCCCTCCCTCCCCCTCCCTCCCTCCCTCTCGCTCGCTCGCTCGTTCACTCGCCCGCCCGCCTGCCCATCCACCCACCCACCCTGCATCCCTTCCACGCTCAAACCACTCTCTCCTTGCTTTAATTATCTATTTTAATTTTAACCCCTCTTGTGTCAACTTAACTATTTAATGGTCAAGCTGACCAAAACGCGACTTTGCACGGGGTCTTCAGACATGGCTATTTTAAAGGCCTGGAGAAGAGTGTTTTAATATTTACCACTAGAATGACTGGCTCTGTAACCGAGCCAGTCATTCTAGTGGTAAAATTTTAAAATACTCTTCTCTCGGCCTGCAGATAGACATCGGCTGAGCAAAACCCTTCTTTACTATATTACCTCTTTAATGGCCAAGCCGGCGAAAAGCAAAGTAAGTGGTAAATTTACAAAAAATAGTCTTCTAAAATTAAAATATCTTGGAAAATATTGACCATCAAAATGTTTAATTGATATATCAAGTATTATTTTGAGCTCTTTGAGGCGCTGTTGACACAAGGGGGCTTAACAGGGGGTTATGCGGGGAGAGGGATGAGCGCCACCACGTCAGGGTCATTTATGTTGACCGGCTAAATACCTAATGGCCATCTTCCATTTACATCGCATGTTTCCCTAAACCCCGCTTCATTTAACAGCAATCATGGGAGATCTTTCAGCGCATATTTTCGTCCATTCTGACAATACATGGCATCAGAAAGCAGACGCTACTTGATGCTAGTTCATTAAACACGGTGAAAACAGACAGTCTAATGCCACCACCGAGACTGCTGCATAAAAGGTGGACAAAGCTGAGATAATAGCTGATCCATTATACGCCAGCCATTGTTGTCGCCCTCAACACTGCTCTTTGAAGGCTCCACAAAAGATGCCATCGGAAATATTGGGGCAGAGTCAGGTTTAAGATTTACGCGGACAATAGCAAACATCAATGCGTATAGGCCTGTGTACTAGGATCATGCAACAATGGCGTATTTGGGTGTAGACCCGTACGCATTTCTAGAGATATTAGCGTTTAGGCCATACACTTTAAATAAATGAGTGACAGATCGGATCCCTCCATTAGCTACAAGTTGAGTGTACTAGTGTTAGGTAGTTAGCTGTTTAAATAATCCCTTTTTATTGTTTATAAATTGCAGCTAATTTGTTGTATTATATCAATTTCCTATGTAATACTGTAGATCAGTGTATGGCTAAAACATGTAATTTCGTTCAGTACCAATAAATTTCATAAATTTCATTTAATAAATGGATGAGTTGAGCAGTTCATTAATGTGCGAAATCATATCAGCATTAATAGTGATGCGACTTTGAATAATAACAAATTATTTTAAAATTAATCAGCGTATATTTATCGATAACATGTCCACAATGGATACGATCCATTGATTATGGGCAATATATACTCCATGCCTAGTGCTACTTGTATGATTACTGTATTCTGCGGCTGTAGTAGTAGAAACGTCCTATGGCTGCAATCAGTCATTCTTCGCTTTTGACAACTGTGTGTTGTCCTCAGCCAAAATCTTTAGCTTTCTCAGGTTCATTCTTGATCTGTGCGTACCAAGTTCTGTTTTTTAGGTCACCTGGTAGCACGCTTAGCAGATTTATGCAATGACGTCCTCTGCTGGCCTTATATTTGCTGGCGTCCAGTAGGGCGAATTCTAAGCCTCTCTGCGCTGGCGTGTCTTCTGGCATCATTAGCACATGGCCAAACATGGACCATCTTTGCTGGGAGACCTTTACGGACAGCGGCGATGTGCCCCACATCTTATATAGTGCATCGTTGCAAATTATGCTGTCTGACCATCGGTGTCCAGTGATGGTGTGTAGGTGTTTGCTGTGGCAGACATCAAGTTTGTCTAGAGGTGCGTTTGGAGCTGCCCAGTTATTACAGTTGCAGCGTGCAGCGATATCAGCAGTACTGAAGAGGATTGCGCCTAGGAGTTTACTTTTCTTCCATGGTTCCCGGCCACGAATTGAATCACCATTTTCTTTTATGGTTTGTCGAGAGGTATAGATGGGTGAACTCTGTTTTCGATTCATTCATAGAGATTCTCAATTTTTAGTTTGCTTGCAGCTATAGGGAGAAGTTCGTCAAGGTGTTGTTTTTCCTCGTCTATGAAGTCCACATCGTCGGTATATTCCATCTCTAGTAGCATACCAAGCAGGGGGGGGGGGAGGGAAGGGCATGGTTGGGGGGGGGGGGGGCAACGTACTCCTGACACACGTGATATTTTGTCTAGGTTTCACTAGGATATGTTTCATAACTTAAATTAGACACATGTAAAGTGAACATAGCCTAGAAATGTGTCGCCATGACATTTTCTCACACCGCAGTATTTCAGCAACATATATTAAATAGGTATGTCTCTCTTCTGCTCCATGGATGGTTCCTTCCGGTGCAAAAATAATCCCCAACTGTCAATATGATTTCTATCCATTTGAATTGATAGATCCGATCTGTCACTCAAGTATATGATATCATAATCAATTACTTCACATGTGGAGTGACGTCTTGATAAAAATGCGTAATGAATGACGTATCTATAGGCTAGTCACGAACATAGAATAGACCGTCCATTTACTTTCAAAATATTCAACATGTTACCTGTATAGCTACCTTGAAATTATGATTCTGGGAATTCAGGATTTAAAGTACATAAATCGATTCCCACTTGGCGGTGCTCAGCCAGAAATGGGCGGTGCTTAGCTAGAAATGGGCGTGCTTAGCTAGAAATGGGCTGTGCTTAGCTAGAAATGGGCTGTGCTTAGCTAGAAATGGGCTGTGCTCAGCTAGAAATGGGCTGTGCTTAGCTAGAAAGGGGCTGGGCTTAGCTAGAAATGGGCTGTGCTTAGCTAGAAATGGGAGGCGCTTAGCTAGAAATGGATGCCCGTATTCCCACCTGGATTTCAACATTGCTTGAACAAGAGACTAAATGAGCATACGTCGTTCATCTGCGACCAGTATTTGAACAAGAGGCCCAAGGGGCCTGTGTCGCTCACCTGTGAACCATCAATTTTTGTCAAAATTGTTGGTGGGTGGTTTAGCAGTCTTTTAAATGAGTTTGTGGACATTTTTGCAAGTGCAATATGGCCGCCAAACACACATTTTGATTGGCCCACGGCGCCCATGTTTTTTTATGGCTCAACTTCCCTTGAACAAATTTTAATGGCCCAAATTTCGGCCTGATCCCTTCAGCGGTTCTGGAGGAGTCATTTTCGTGAAAACCAGGTCATCCAAGATGGTCGCCGAACCATTTGGTCAATCAAGTCCTCTTGAACAAACTTGGCTTACCTCTTGGCCTAGATCAAGATTCCTCAAGTGGTTTCGGAGATTTTTAAAGACATTTCCTGAAATCGGTCGAAATCCAAAATGGCCGCTGGGCAAATTGGCTTCATTTGAACACACTTGGATCCGTATGCCCTAATGATGGTTCCTGCCAAATATAATTGAAATCGGTCTGGAAGTTCTCGAGAAGAAGACATTTTAAACTTCGCATTGCTTTAGCATGGGAGCTTCGACGAGAAAATTATCCAAGATGGCCGCCAAACCGTTTATCCGACAGTTTCGAAAATTGCAAATTTGAGCTCAGAATACCCAAAAACATATATAGAACCAATCTTGGCCTCAAAATCCATCAAATAAAAAAATCCAATATGTCCGCCAAACACGCTACATTTTGATTGGCCCACGGCGGCCATGTTTTTCGACGGAGCAATTTCCCTTGAACAAACTTTAATGGCCCTTAGTCCGTAATCATATCTCCCAAATCTCGGCCTGATCCATTCAGCGGTTCTTGAGAAGCAGTCGTTTTCGTGAAAACTAGGTCATCTAAGATGGCCGCCGAACCATTCGGTCAATCAAGTCGTCTTGATCAAACTTGGCTTACGTCTTTGACTAGATGAGGTTTCATAAGTTTTGAATCGATTCCCCAAGCCGTTTCGGAGAACGAGATTTTTAAAGACATTTCCTAAAATCGGCATAAATCCAAGATGGCCGCTGGTCAAATTAGCCGATCGGCTTTATTTGAACAAACTTGGATTCGTAAGCCCTAAGGATGCTTCCTGACAAATATAATTGAAATCGGCTTAGTAGTTCTCCAGAAGAAGACATTTTAAATTTCCCATTGCTTTAGTATGGGCACCTTTGCCGGGAAAATAATCCAAGATGGTCGCCAAATCATTTATTAGACAGTTTCGAAAATGGCAAATTTGAGATCAGAAAACCAAAAAAAACACATATAACACCAATTTCGGCCTTAAAATACATAAAATTAAAAAAATCCAATATGGCCGCCAAACACGCTATATTTTGATGCCATATTTTTTTTATGGTTCGACTTCCCTTGAACAAACTTTATTGGCCCTTATTCCCTAATCATATCTACCAAATTTCGCCCCGATCCGTTCAGCGGTTCTGTAGAAGTCGTTTTCGCTAAAACTAGGTCAACCAAGATGGCCGCCGAATCATTTGACCAACCAAGTTCCCTTGAACAAACTTGGTTCAGCTCTTGCCCTAGATCATATTTCATGAGTTTTGCATCAATCCCCATAACGGTTTCGGCGAAGATTATTAATGATGTTCCTGAAATCGACGCATTCAACAGAAATACAAGATGGCCGCCGGCCAAATCGGTCGATCGGCTTCCTTTGAACAAACTTGAATCCCTATGCCCTAAGGATGCTTCCTGCCAAATATAATTTAAATCGACCCAATGGTCCTTGAGAAGAAGTCGTTTAAAGGAAAAGTTGACGGACGGACCCACCCACATCTTGCTTGTGTTGGGATCGATCGATCCCTGAACTCCCTGACTATCAATTTCCAGAAAACTATACAGGTATGCTGTTAAATAATTTGAAACTAATTTGACTGGGCCATAGGCAGCAACAGTGTCAATTCAAATTAGTTTCGAAATATTCAACAGAATGTTTATTAAATGGTAAAGACATACGTACAACATGTCGGACTATTAAGCGTTAAAGACGGACTATATCGAGTCATTCATGACGTAATTATTATGACGTCATCATACACGTCGCGTAGTTGGTTATGACGTCATATGATGGATCGATAAACTTGGAAAGGTCAGTTACAAGAATTTGTGTCTGTAGCCAAGGAATGTATATTGCCATTGGCACGATTGATCACTTACATTGAGAGGTAACAAATTCCTATTCAATGAGCATCCTACTAACACCAATATATCGCCATATCAATGTCAAATATATCGAGTAACAATAGGTCAATTTTGATTGGGCGGTGGCGGCCATGTTTTTCTATGTACCAACTCCTAAAAAACTTTCGGCCCAATCTTTTCAGTGGATTCGGATAAATTATTAATTTTAGTGAAAACTATGTCATCCAAGATGACCATCAGGCAAATTGGCCAACCATGTTCTCTTGACCAAGCATGGCCCAGCATGCACTAGGATGCGGTTTCTTGCTTTCCATGTCCGTGAGCCAGGATGCTTCGGATAAGGTGGTTGAATATGTATCGATCCATGGCGGCCGTTTATTTTCACACATCTTGCTCCCTTAAACAAACTTGAATGGCACTTAATCCCTAATTATATGTGCCGAGCTTTGGCTCGATCAGTTCAGCGGCTCTGGAGGATAATTCTGGTTTTTTGTGTGAAAACTATGTCATTCATCCAAACTTTCGCGAGCTTCACATTAATCAGTCAAGAAGCTTCGGAGAAGATATTTTAAGGTGTTTCTAAAGATAGCGTAAAATCAAAGCTGCTCGCCGCTGCCCAAATTGATTAATCAGCTTCGCTAAAATAATCTTTGATCTCTTTGCCCTAAGGTTGTTTCCTGCCAAATTTGGTTGAAATCGATTTTTGCGAAGAGGTTGTCTGAAAGAAAATGCTGATGGACAGATGACAGACAGACATAAATATGACAGACAGACAACCTGCGAACCACAGTGGGTGTACGCGCTCTGAGTACGACCATGTCCGCGCACATATTTCTCTGACTGTAATATCCTGACCATGGGTGTTCCATTGTGAATCGTTGAAGAGAGTAAAGCTGACGGGTAATTGAGAGATAATACATAAGGATCATTAGTCTCTCTTTGAACTGTCACTTCAAATAGACATAAAAGTATCTTGGCATCAGACCTATTCTCAATATAATGAGAACGATGTTATTCACTTCTAGACGCGTTACGTGGCCGTGTATACTGACAGTGTGCAATACAGGAAGAATAAAAAAGAACATTTTGTCACATAAATCCCAACATCTGATCTCCATTGTAATGTATAAATCTTTGGTAGCACTAATTCTAGAATATTGTAATTGCATATGGTCGCCCAGGTTGATTAAATAATCCCCTACTAATAGAACGGGTCAAGCGCAGAGCTACAAACATTATACCAGAAATGAGAAATTCCACCTATCTAGAATGCCTTATCATTCTTAACATCAATAAAATCTAGGCACAATAGTGGATACCAAATTGATACATATGAAATCATACACAACCGATACAACATTGAAAAAATGCCTTTTTCACACCGTTCACGAATACTCACAAACTCACAAGTAGACACAAACATGGTGATCAGCTTGCCTTGAACGACATTTCTCTTGCTAATCTTACGGTCAACCAGCTTCTATACGGGACTTACACTGCCAACTTGGAAATGAACAAACTGATCTGTAACACGGTATGTCAACACATAATTAACACCAACCGCTTTCGTAGCTTCCCGTTCGCGAACTTATAGTTTAAGGGGTAAATGGACAGCAGCCCAACGCGTACAGGTCGGGGCGAAGGCAGCGCCTAGAGCTCACCTCTGCTATTCTTCCATTTGATCTTATTCCTCGCTCTCTCTATCTCTCACCCTCTCTCCCCCCTTTCCTCCTCTCTCTCTATCTCGGTCTTTCTTCCTACTCTCCCCCACCTCACACTCAACATCCACACACTTATGCACACCAATAGACTACAATTAATTAAACTATTATGATTTGCCGCCATTTTGTTGTAAAAAAGTTTTGAATAACCTGTATGTGTATGGGAGACACGGGCATAAGACTCTAAGTCTTATCGTGCTTCCATCTGAACAAAATAAACCACGTTTAAACCAAACATGGTGATGGTGGTGAATGACGATGACGATGACGACGACGATTTTACGTGTGTTTTTACGCGTGTTGGAATCGAATTAAAATTTTGAAATCCGAATTCCCCGAATCTAAATTCCTAGACAGCTATACAGGTAAGCTATCCGATATTTTGAAGTCAATTTGACTCGAAGCTGTGCCTGTGACAACAGATCTCCTCGTTAATTAGTTTCAAAATATTCAACATCAGGTCATACAATGGCCCTTTCCATTTTAGCTATGCCCCGCCCATCATTAGCTAAGCTCCACCCACACCTCGTCGTACTGGGATTGATCGATCCCCGAATGCCCTAGCTATCAATTTCCTGAAAACTATACAGGGAAGCTGTTAAATTTTTTTTTTAACTAATTCAAAATATTCAACAGAATATTTATTAAATAGTAAAAGCAAACAATTTGTACAACAACTCATAGACCGTCTTCAAATATGCATTCGTGACGTACTTATCGACGTCACTCATTATGATGTCATTCTACACATCACGCAGTTCATTATGACGTCATATGATAGGTGGGTCCTCTGGAAAGGTGAATTCGCACACTTGAGTGATTTTCATTTTTTGTGACGGGGCTCATTTGATTTTGATTGTGACGTCATCTAATCTGTGACATTTTATTGACGTCATATACATAGTGAGACTCGGGATCAGATTCATCCATGTGGCTGTTTACCTGGCCTGAACAAGATACGGTTAATGTGGTTCAGACTGTAAGGAGCATTAGCTATCAACATTTAAATTCATTAATGAACGGCTTTCTTATGATTGTATTTAGGTCGATGGAAATGTCAGGAATGTTGTGGTACATTAGCAATCACTTAATAACTTACGTAGGAGACACGTAAACATGCACGCGCGTTTGTGTATGAGTGTGGTTTCTGGGCAGGTGTGCGCTGTTCAATGCGTACAAATGAACAATATACGTTTAGCTTTCCTCTTCTAAACTAGATTATCTTGTCAAAGAAAAGCTCCAGCGGCATGACCGTGTAAGGCAATGAAGAGAAAATGCAGATAATGAGATTATATTGGTCTATAGAATCTGCATCCGGATACCTGATTGATGGAAGCTAGTTCACCAGTAATCTTATTACTATCCATTTTATCTTGTAATTTCGACACCCACCCACACCCGCTTCCAGATATAAAGTATTTAAATGGGTTATATATGATTTTTGTGTAATACAATTTTGAAAACAATTTGACTAGACACCGCTGCTATCTAAGGGTGATGTGAGTTTTAGTAATGGTATTGGCCCAGCATCGGCCCAGTAAGCTGCGTTAACCGAGTTGTAACCGTGTCGTGTATTAATAGATCACCTATATTCATTATGTAACCCACTGTGTGGTTGGAATTCATTCTAGGCAATACGTTCTGAGAATGCCGCTCTAATAAATTACTTTTTGTAAACGATTCTATTTTCGTGAGCGATCCAGACAACGTGTTTAGCAGACAGAAAGCTCTTATGACGTCTTGCCTATCCGAAGACCATTAATAATATGCCTAAAGAGCAGACGAGGCTATTACCCAAATACTGTCTTCGGGGCATGATGGTTTCCATTAGCTATTGTATCCAGAAATATATGTCTTCAGCTGGTCAAACACGGCTTCTGCGTTGGTCTTGAGGAATGTCTATTTAATATTACCATTAATGGAATGACTGGCTAGAAAACCGATCAGGTCATTCATCATAAACGTTCAAAAATAATATTCTCTGTCTTTTCTTGAACAAATTTGATTATTAAAGGACTAATTAGCCCCTCACTTGTTCGGCAATAACTATTCAATCAAACTTGTATTAAGTGACCAGCTTAACAGTGACAGATAGTGGCTACTAACTCGGCATATTTTGAACAGCTATTAGGCCTATATGCATTGCCACTGTTACCACATCAACTATATCGTCCTTTTATACTCGTTGGTTATAGTAAATGCAGTTTTATAAGTGCCAATTGGTGCCATAAGACAGGGGGTACTTCCACAACCTGCCTGAAACTGGTCACTATCTTTGACTCCAATGTTAGCTCCTCTCTTGTGTAAACATGACTGTACTACATTATAGCGCAAAACTGTACGCAAAACACTGGGCGTGGTATGTGCGCGTGTCCGCGCGTGCGTGGTTGTAGGGGCAGCGGGTGGGGACATTCCCTACGTCGCTACCACATTCTCAATTGACAAATCAGAAAAGCAAATTCAGTAAAATTATGTAAATATTATCTCCATAATTTGATAGAAATGTTATATATTAGAAATATTTTTTCCAGCCATTGCCTGGTGTGATGCCCCGGAACCCTTAGGTGCTTGACACATCCATTTAGAAAATCGACAAAACATCATAAGGTCATAGAGTGTGCGCGGTAAAACGCAACATATTCTTTTACACAATTGTTGGTCAATGAACATTAACCACGAAGAAGAGATTGCCTGCCTGCCTGCCTGCCTGCCTGCCTGCCTGCCTGCCTGCCTGCCTGCCTGTCTGTCTGTCTGTCTGTCTGTCTGTCTGTCTGTCTGTCTGTCTGTCTGTCTGTCTGTCTGTCTGTATGTCTGTCTGTCTGTCTGTCTTCTCGTCCACCCGCCCGCCCATCCGTCTTTGAAAGAGGATTTCTAGACTTTGGCTGTGATCCAGATTTAAAAGAACACGTAAAAAAACACGGATCTGGATCTGATCAGTGGATCTCTGGATATCTCAGACACTTCTGGGCCGATTTGGCTCAAATTTTGACAATGGAAAGGGTGTGTGTGACCAAATACTAGCTAGGATTCCTAAACTTTGGGCATGTTCTGGAAAAAAATCTGGGAAAGCGTTTGCACTTTCTGATTGCTCCGTTTCTAATTTATTAGCAATTTAACATAGGC
>CM067369.1:14934592-14939592 GCA_034401795.1 Chaetoderma sp. LZ-2023a | reverse complement strand
TTAGCAAAGCCTGGCCAAGGCCTAGGTACTGTCTTGGCTTGGCTAGGACCAAGAAAGACCTAGCTATGGCGTGGATTAAGTCTAACAAAGCCTAGCTAAGAGCTAGGTATCTAAGTCTATCAAGCGTATGCCTAGGTACGGTCGGAGAAAGTCTAACAAATGCCTGCGTAAGTGAAGGCTTACCAAAGCCCGGCTAAGGCCTAAGTAATATCTTGCAAAGCTTGCCTAAGCCGTAGGTAATGCCTATCAAAGCTTGCTTAAGGCTTAGGCAATGTTTAGCAAACCTGGTTACGGCCTAAGTAAGGCCTAACAAAGCCTGGCTACAGCCTAGGCAATGTCTAGCAAACCATGGCTAAGGTCTAGTTAAAGTCTATCAACGCCTGACTAAGGTCTGAATAAGGCCTGGCTACGGCCTGGCTACGGCCTGGCCACGGCGTGGCTAAGGCCTATGTAAGGCCTACAAAAGCATAGCTACGGCATGGCAACGGCTTAGCAAAGTCACGTTACGACCTAGGTAAGGTCTAGGTAGGAATTAGCAAATTGTTCTGCGGGTTAGGCAAGACCTTTGTAAGACTTGGCTACAGCCTATGCAGTGTCTTGCAAAGCTTGGATACGGCCGAGGTAATGCCTAGCAAAGCTTGACTAACGCCTAGGTAAGGCTTAACAAAGCCAGACTAAGACCAAGGTAGGGCTTAGGTAAGACCTAGCAAAGTATGGCTAATGCCTAGGCAATGTCTAGCAAAGTATGGTTAAGGCTTAGGCAAAATCTATCAACGCCTTGCTAAGGCCTAGTTAAGGCCTAGAAAACTCTGGCTAAGGCCAGGTAAGGCCAATGTGAGACTGACTAAAGCCTGGCTAAGGCTTAGGTAATGTCTAGATAAGCTCTATCAAAGCCTGGCTAAGGCCTAGGTAAGGTGTTGCAAAGTTTGGCCAAGGACTAGGTAAAGGTTAGCAACGTCTACCTAGGGCCTCTGTAAGGCTTAACAAAACCTGGCTAAAGCCAAGGTAGGGCCTATATACGGCCTAGACAAACATGGCTAATGCTTGGGTAATGTCTTGCAAAGTGTGGCCAAGGACTGGCAAAGCGTGGTTAAGGCCTATGTAAGTCTTACTAAATCCTGGCTATGGACTGACTAAGGCGTAGCAAAGCCTAGCTATGTCCATCAGTGTCTAGGTAAGGCTTAGCAAAGCCTGGCTACGGCCTAGGTACTGTCTTGCAAAGCCTGGATAAGACCCAGGTAAGACCTAGTCAAGGCGTGGATTAAGTCTAGCAAAACCTAGCTAAGAATTAGGTAAATTCTATCAAAGCCTGGCTTATGCCTAGGTACGGTCTAGGAAAGTCTGGCCAATGCATATGTAAGGCATAGTGAAGTCTTACCAAATCCCAGCTAAGGCCTAAGTAATATCGTGTAAAGCTTGGCTAAGGCGCAGGTAATGCCTATCAAAGCTTGCTTACGGCCTAGGCAATGCTTAGTAAACCTGGATAAGGCCTAGGTAATGCTTAACAAAGCCTGGCTACGGCTTACGCAATGTCTAGCAAACCACGGCTAAGGTCTAGTTAAAGTCTATCAAAGACTGACTAAGGTTTGAGTAAGGCCTGGCTACGGCTTGGCCACGTCGTGGCTAAGGCCTATGTAAGGCCTAGCAAAGCCTAGCTAAGGCATGTCAACGACCTAGCAAAGCCATGTTACGACCTAGTTACGGTCTAGGTGGGAATTAGCAAAGCCTGGTTACGGCACAGGTAATGCCTAGCAAAGTTTGGCTAACACCCAAAAAAGGCCTAACAAAGCCTGACTAAGGCCTAGGCAATGTCTTGTATAGCTTGGCTAAGGTGCAGGTAATGCCTATTAAAGCCTGGCTACGAGACTTAGGTATTGTCTAGATAAGATTTACCAAAGCCTGGCTAAGATCTAGGTTGGATGTTGTAAAGTTTGGCCAAGGACTAGGTAAAGGTTAGCAAAGTGTAGCTAAGGCCTAGGTAAGGATTAACAAACTTGGCTAACCCCTAGATAGGGTCTATATGCGGCCTAAGTAAGCATGGCTAATGCTTAGGTAATGTCTTGCGAAGCTTGGCTAAGGTCTAGGTAAGGCTTAGCCAAGCATGGCTAAGACATATGTAAGGTCTGTGTAAGGCCTAGCAAAGCGTGGTTAAGGCGTATGTAAGGCGTAGAAGCCTGGCCAAGGCCGAGTAAGGCCTATGAAATCCTGACAAAGGCCTAGTTAAGGTTGAGAAAAGCATGGCTAAGGCCTAGGCAAGGCCTAGGTAAATCTTAACAAAGCCTGATTATGGCCTATGTATTGCCTAGCAAAGTATGGCTTATACCTGGTTAACGCTTGGCTAAGATCTGGCTACGGCCTGTCTAAAGCCTATGTAAGGTTATGCATAGACTTAGCAATAACAGGCTACGACCCAGGTAATGTCTTTAAAGGCCTAGGTAATGCCTAGGTAAAGCTTAGTCCTGGCCAACGCCTGTCTAAGGCCTATGTAAGAACTTGCAAAGCCTGGCTAAGGCCTAGGTAATGCGTAGCAAATCCTGACGAAGGCCTAGTTAAAGCGTGGTAAACTTGGCTACGGCCCAGGTATGGCCTGGGTAAATCTTAGCAAAGTCTGACTAATGCCTATGTATCACCTAGCAAAGTCCGGCTACGGCCCGGTTAATGCCCGGGTAAGGCCTGCCTAAGGCCTGTCTAAAGCCTATGTAAGGTCTTGCATAGACTTAGCAATAGCAGGCTACGGCCAAGGTAAGGTCTAGCAAAGCCTCGCTAATGCCTAGGTAAGGCCTAGCAAACACTGGCTAAGGCCTAGGTAAGGACAATGTAAGGTTTACTAAAGCCAGTCTAAGACTTGCGTAATGGCTAGATAAGGCCTGCCTAAGGCCTAGGCAATGTCTTGCAAAGTGTAGTTAAGGACTAGCAAACCGTGACTAAGGTCTAGCAAAGCCTAGCTATGTCCATCAATCTCTAGGTAAGGCTTAGCAAAGCTTGGCTAATGGCTAGGTACTGTCTTGCAAAGCCTGACTAAGCTTGGCTAAGGCGCAGGTAATGCCTATCAAAGCTTGCTTAAGGCCTAGGTAATGCTTAGCAAACCTGGCTAAGTCCTAGGTAAGGCCTAACAAAGCCTGGCCATGGCCTAGGCAATGTCTTGTATAGCTTGGCTACGGTGCAGGTAATGCCTATTAAAGCTTGCTTAAGGCCTACGTAAAACCTAGCAAAGCCGTACTAAGACCTGGATAAGGTCTACATAAGGCTTATAAAAGCCAGGCAAAGGCATATGTATGGCCTATGGAAGGCTTAGCAAAAACAGGCTAGGCCTTAACTCGGCCTTAGGCAAGCTTAGCAATATATTACCTAGGCCTTATCCAGGTTTTGCTAAACCTTACCTAGGAGTTATCCAGGTTTTGAAGGCGTTACTTGGGCCTTACCTAGGTCTTAGCCAGGCTTTGCTAGGCCTTACCTAGACCGTAGTTTGGCCTTAGCCAAGCCTTGCACTACATTACATAGGCCTTAGCCAGGCTTTGCTAAGCCTTACCTATGCCGTAGCTAGGCCATGGCCAGCCTTTATTGGTCCTTACATAGGCAATAGCCAGGCTGTGCTAGTATGTACCTGTGTCGCATTCAGGCTTTGCCGGACCATTCCCAGGCATTAACCAGGCTTTGGTAAGACTTAACAGAGCCTTACCTACCCATTAACCAGGCTTTGCTAAGCGCTAACTAGGCCTTAGTCAGGCTTGACTAGGCTTTACTCATCCCTTACATAGGCCTTAGGCAGGTTTTACTTAGGCCTTAGTTAGGCTGTGATAGACTTTACCTAAGCCTTAGCCAGGCTTTGCCAAGCCTTGACTAGGCCGTAGCTAGACTGTGCTAAGTATTACTTAGGCCTTACCCAGACCTTAGTCATGTTTTGTTAAACCTTACCTAGGCCGTAGCCAGGTTTTGTTAGAGTAGACCGTCCCTAGATAGTACCTAGTCCTTTGCCAGGCTTTGCTAAGCCTTATCTAGACTACCTACGTCTTAGCCATGCTTTGATAGGCCGTTGCCATGCCTTAGCTAGGCTCTGCTAGGCCTTAAATAGGCCTTAGCCAGACAGTAGCCACGCATTATTAATGCCTTAGCTAGGCCTCAGCCAGGCTTTGCTAAGATTTACCTTGACCGTACCGGGGCCTTGGCCAGGCTTTACTAAGCATTGACAAGGCATGAGCTCGACTTTGCTAAGCCGTACTTAGATCTTAATCTAGCCATCAGCCAGGATTTGCTAGGCCTTGACTAGGTCTTGGCCAGCCTTTGCTAAGCCTTATCTAGGCCTTAGTCAGGATTTTCCGACTTTAACTAGGCCTCAACCACACTTTGTTATGTCTTACGTAGGCCTCATCTAGGCCTTAGTCAGGCTTTGTTAGCCTTCCTAGGCCGGCCTTAGCCACGCTTTGTTAAGCCTTATCTAGGCCTTAGAAAGCTTTGCAAGACCTTACCTGGGCCTTGGAAAGGCTTTCTAAGGCCTTATATAGGTCGTACCCAGGCTTTGATAGACTTTACCTCGGCAGTAGCCACACTTTGATAGACATTGGCAAGGCCTTAGCGAGACATTGCTCGGTCTTAGCTAGGCCTTACTTATGCCGTAGCCCGGAATTCATAGGCCTTACCTAGGCCCTAGTCAGGCATTGTTAAGCCTAACCTAGGCCTTAGCCAGTCTTTGCTAAGCCTAACCTAGGCCTTATCGAGGCTTTGATAGACTTTACTTACGTCTTCACCAGGCTTTCTTCGACATTGCCTACGCCTTAGCAAGACTTAGCTAAGTCTTTTCTAGGCCGTAGCCACCCTTTGTTGGGCCGTACCTAGGCCTTAGCCAGGCTTTGCTACGTCATACTTAGGTATTGTCCAAGCTTTGCAAGAACTTACCTAGGTCTTTGTCAGTCTTTGTTAGACCTTACCTAGACATTACCTTTGCTAAGCCTTAACTAGGCCTTAGCCACACTTTGCTAAGCATTACTTAGGCCTTATCCAGG
>CM067369.1:14869592-14929592 GCA_034401795.1 Chaetoderma sp. LZ-2023a | reverse complement strand
GAAAAGAGCTGGCAAAAAGGGCCACTCTTTTGTTCAAAAGAAAATGCTAAGTGCAGAAAATCCTAGTGAAGCTACTGTTAAGGTGTTGCACACTGGTTTACGTGAAGACGGGACGGACGATTTCTGAAGAATTCCCAGGTCACCGTCTTATGTAGTTCCAAAATGACTGCATTAGTAGGTGACGCTTTATTTATGCGGGCCTCCTGCTACATCCTAACCTACCAATTGGTTGTTAGTAACGGAAACAAGCTTTGGCCGCAAGTGGCATGGTTTACTACCTAACTTTTTGATACATTTATCCATTGGGCACAGATGCCCGGCTTCCCTAAGGTTGCCCCGCATAGCATCTACCTCCAAGGATAGCGTGCGTACATGTCACAGAACAAAGCTCTGAATCAAATAACGATCCGGCCACCCGGTTCTGCAACCACATATAACATCACTAGACGAGTTTCACAGTTCACACAAGCAAATTTAAATACTGACATGTCACTATGGTGGGGATGAAGAGACAGATATCCATCGTGAGCGTCCTTCCAGTGAGGGCGTGGTGGGCCTCACCCAAATACTACAACAAGTTGGATGGAGATCCGCATCTCATCTGTCACCGAGTGCTATGGGGCTAACATTTGACCTGTCATTAGGGTTATTTTCCATGATGCCCAGAGATGCGCTGCAGGCCGTTATCACAACATACAAATTAATATTATTATCATTTCACAGTGCTTCCTACTTTGGCGGAGGAATCTACCTAATAAGTATCCGAAGACACGAGGGGGCGTGTATGTAAATCGGCACTAACGTTCACCGCTCAGAAACCTCCGATAGTTTCCCAGGGTCAGATCCAGTCAACGTGTCGATTGGGAATCCAGACAATTAATAAGCCATACGGCTGGTGGATCATGGAAACAGACAATCACTGAATAAATATATGAGGCCCTATAGGTAACTGGTCAATTTTACACAACCTTGCCGGTGCGTGGGCCTACATTACCACAACAACTGGAAACAAGGCATACACTATGCGTCTCTAACGGAGAAATTCTCCCTAACCACTTTAAACCTATCCTATCAAGCTGAATATTCAGGTTTAGTCGGTAATGTATCAGGCTCAAACATTTAGATCATGATCAGCGACCTCAGTGTAAAATTGATGCTGGCAGAATCGTGATGCGGATATGATGTTGCTGTATAGTATTTCCTAGCGTACTGCAGTCTAGAGTTTTTATAAATAAACAAAACATTAACTAGATGGCGACTTGCCATATGAACAACTAACTAATACACAATTTAACGAATAAAACGATTATAGTATCACAGGTCATTGGACCCTTCAGTGCGACTAGTTGAAAGCACCCACAGTAAACAAGGATAATATTCGCAATAACAGAAATTATAAAGATGCGGTCCTAGGAACGGTATGGTACCTATTAGTCATCAGTACCATTATGCGGAAATAATAATTAAAGGTTCAATAGTATAGCTACTTGACTGCCTAATAGTCATCGGTACGGAACAAGTCCACAAGTTACTGAAATTGAGACGCTAACATATAAATAGTGCGAGATGGCACGATCTCTGAAACTGGAAAGATTTCCGCAGGAAGACGTCCGCAGACAGGTATCCGCAAGCAGGTCTTCGGAAGCTGACTTCTCCAGGCAGGATGGATGCGGCACATTCTCTGGACAGATAACGGAATGGTTCAAGAGATGTCCATTAGATAGTTATTTCACTCATACAGGTTAGAAACGGTTTGTTGCAAAGTTTCCATCCGGCGACAGTAATATGAAAGTTGAGAGCAACCCATTAACAGGGAGGGCTGCTTATAGAGTGTATGCATGTACAATAACTGGCACACGGTGCGGGGTACATCGCATAGCCCTTGTGGCGCACCGGGCAAAGTTCACCCAGACTGGTCGAAAAGTTAATTATTACACACACGGCATGCAGTGCGGAAGTTGAAGTCCACTTTTCAGCATGGTTGCCAGATCCGGCGAGTCATCCACTAAGAATCACCATCAGCTCTACATTCCATAGAATTACATCTGGGCCCGCACGGCCCTCCGACGGAAAGACTCCATTACAAAGGTCTGAATGCGGGAGTTATTACTTTAAGTTAGTTTATTACCCCCGGATGGCTGTCCGGGGGTGTACAAAAACTGTGGAAGCCGAGGACTCCTTACAACCGCGGATGAGCTGAAATCCGATTGGCACCGGATGATGTAGGTATCACCGTAGGTAAGCAGTTACACACGTCTATCCCGATGGTCCAGTCATCCTGCATGGGACGGCTTCCACGCCGGTGATGCTCCTGACACTCGATTTTCACCCCTTTTATACTACTCGTGACGTCAGAGCCAGGCGCCTCAGCCAATTAGCGGCCGAGCTGTAGTCAATCAGCGTGCAGACAACAGTGGTGACGTGGCTATTACGTACACAGCACATTCCTTATTTATTTATACATACAGTGTACACGTGATTAAGACGTCAAGAGATATGATAACTCCGCCGTTTCTGGGCCGATGTAAATAATTTAAACGGTTCTGAAATCCTCGTTTTACTCTGGCCTAGATCAGTACCAAGAACAGCGAGGATGATACATTAAAGATATTTACAGGTACCTACTCGGTACACTATAAGCACGCACTTGCTTCCAATTCCGAGACATGTTGTCAGGGAAGCTCTGACACGCACGCATGTGCACCATGCGGTCTAATGGACTTCGTCGTTTTTAACGAGCACCTCTCTCATAGGGCCTATATACGTGTACCATCCTACCCAGGGGGGCGTGCTTGGAGCGAATCCAGAATGGCCATTCCATACCCAGCTTAGCTGGGATGGCCGGTACCCATCCGGTCGATCCGTGCTACATATGCCACATTCTATCATCCACAGAATGTTCGCAATCAGAAACCAAATCTTGCATATGTATATGCATTGGCCATTTAGCACCATCATTGTAGAAATTGTTGTCAGGATACAACTTCTGCAATTGATTGTTGGGTTGACTATTATACCATCTGTTATCATCCATGTATGACTTAACTTGCATTCTCATCTTGTGGTCGTCCATTGCAATGGGCAAACTCTGCCCTCGACATATCATGGCACTATTTATGTTCGTTGTCACTGCCCAATCCTACGATACTTGCAGTTGCTGTGCCATCTTAGTATGGCTAAATTTCTTCATGTGCTCAGGCTGACCACAATTGTAACACAGCACAATATCATGTAGGCAGTACACAACAGGGGAGATGACACCTTCATGTGGCTTTTTCTGCAAGTACCTTCGGGGAACTAAGATTATGTGTTTCACACTCTCGATAAGTGCCACCTCCCTTTGAGGTTGTTATTGCAATGTTGGACAGTGTATATATAGCCAGTTCAATAACTGATTATTATTAAAATCAATATCGCATCCATTCATCAAAGTTGCATAATTACACTGACCTGATATGCCAGTCTGGTCACAAGTTAATTGTTATTAAGCGGAGACGGTGCTCTATGCTTTGTAATTGGGCCGTGATTGATGAGAGCATGTCCTCAGTTTTGCATACACCAGTCACTGTATTGCAATTATAGGCATAGCCATACCAATAAGAAATCACCACAAAATGTCACATTATAAATTTGTATTGCACACCTGCTGAGATGTCATGTGGCAATCCGTCACTATTCAATTCCCTCTATGATGAAGAGTGTAATACCATCAACATTCCATCAAGGTGGCAACTGTTCATATGTGGCCATTACAAATAAAAATTTGGAAAACTGAATCCAACAGACAAGAATGAAGGAATTGACTTGTGTATCAGTTGCTAGTGTTGAACAATGCAATCGCACGGCTGCACGCCGATATCAAAATCTTCTTGTGTCACTGACTTGGGAATGCAATGTTGAATGGTGTGGAGAGGGTGGATTCAGGACTCTACTAGGAGCAGTAATTCTTTCCCATCACCAATGAAAATTGCCTGATGTCAGCTGGCTATATTTTGACCTCATGGTATGCTAACATATTACAAAAGATTATCTCATTTCACATCACATGACAACACAAACAGACAACCAGCAATACCAATAAAATGTACTTATTGCGGAAAAGGAAATGTACAATTATTTGTGGATTCTTGTGAACTTTTATGAAGCTTTCATTTTATGTGTCATGGGATCATTCATAATAAAACATCATAGAAATTCCTACAGAATCGTGTTCGAATACTCCAACTGACAATATATGGAATAACACTCTCCCAAAATAACACTTCATTCTTGCAAGAGCCACGGTCAAGTAGAATAAATATTCATAACTTTGATAATCATAATGGGTAGAGGGAGAGGAAACCCACTCACCAGACAATTTCCAGTTCAATCAAGCAGACATATGCCTTCACATTTGATTTGCAAGTTTGAATGTTTCATATATGAGTGAAATAAATTGTGGGGTGAATTGTAAAATACTCCTTACAATGGTAAGCGATCAAACCCCCTTATTATATACTACTTTAACCCTTACCACTCTGATGTAAAAAAATTTTAATTTTCAATATAAATTAAGATGAACTAGTGTTAATTTTTCAACAAATTTGGTGGAAGATGGTGCTGTCGGGACAGCAACATCGTCCACCAAAATTGTTGAAAAATGTATACCAATTTCTTTGCTATTGACACAGTAAAAGATAGAATGTTGACATCAGTGTGATAAGAGTTAAATACTGAGGCATCGAAGGGTTGATGAGGCATAATCCCTATTTAGGGATAATGTTAGACATGCTAAAATGGTTCTGGGTAGTTTCCACATTTTGTTGGTACATTTTCAAAATAATCAGCAGGTTTTGACTTTGAAATGCAGCATTCTGATTGGTTAATAGTTGTCGTGCGACAATTCACATCTGAAATGAAGCATTCTGATTGGGCAAGAGATTGTAACACCATTGGACATTTGCAATATATGGGCATATGGTGGTTAACTGTATTTCAATTTCAAATGAAGCATTCTGATTGCTCAAACGTTTTGATCCCTACCCACCCCACTACAGTAACATTTAAATAGATTTCAAATGGAGCATTTGGAGCTGTAAAAAATCAACCATTTTTAGGTGTGTGTATGATTTTTGTCGACAAATGAAAATTCACTAACTCCCGAGCTCAGATCATATCAATCAAATGCTGTGCTGTAAACATAACAGTACCTGAATAATAACCACCATTGATTTAAGAGTCTTCTGAGTAATTTTGAACCAAAGAATTTGCGTTAATCTGTGTGTTAGCTTCCTCCAGACTGGCATGCCAAACGATACATTGCAAATCAGTTTTACTTTCCAAGAAATTCGACAGAGTGACCCAAAGCTATTAACCAGGATATCTGTCCAAGTATCTGTCAAGGGCAGGTCGGAAATGAGCCAGACTAGCACAATAGGAATGTCATTTGCATCGATGTAGAATAGATGGCATTTTAGTTTAGTGTAAAGATGACAACTTACTTAATTAGACCCAGGTCCTGTAGTCATGTTCTTCTACTGTGTTTTGCCTGCATTGCTAGGTAATGGAGTGATTCCGCACGTTCTTAACCCTGTAACACTCAAATCAGCCAAAAACGCTTTCTGCAGTGGTCTTGAGAAATGTCCCTTTGCAGATCAAGAAGACTATTTTTGACAATTTACCACTGGAATGACTGGCTCGATAACCGAGCCAGTCATTCCAGTGCGAAATTTTCAAAAATAGTCTTCTCTTGGTCTGCAAATGGACATTTTCTATGAAAAAATTGAAATCTTTAAAAGAAATTCAGGGTTAAAGGGTTAAGACATTTTCCAATAACTCTGTTTCTTCTGGAGAGATTTTCTCCAAACTTGGTTTGCATTGTTTCCAAAATAGACAAAATATCAACGTGAGTATTGGACAAATTTTTCCTAGTTGCAATATCTTTAGGAGCAGAATGTAAAAAGGTGCCTCTGCTTCATAACGCTCAAGCATAGAATCCATTTCTGCAGTTAAAGCATATCTCAATTTTGATCAATAATATAATGAAAGAATCACAAATAAACATATGTTGCATACATAAAAATAATTTAACCGTGACATCGGGAAGAACTTAGGTCAAATTTCAATATGTCCAATATAATATTTCTTATATTGCTAAGTATTGTGTCTATTTTCACTGTATGGTAGAAATAGTTAATTCAGTCTGTATCTCACATCTACAACTAATAAGCAGTGCCTATCGTTAATCTTCTGTTGATTATTTTAAAATCAATTTGACTGAAAGTGAGTGCTCTTTCAGTTCAGTTAAATTGTTCTCAACATATTCGGCAAGTTTCATATTTAGCTTCATACGACCATTTGTTAATTTTTTACTGTACCATCAGAATGACTAGCTAGATTATCAAGCCAATCATTAGAGAAATAATCTCTTGGCCTATAGATGTATATTCACTATGTAGAAATCCAAATTTCTTGTCCAATCTTAACCATTAACCCTTACCACTCTGGTGTCAAAACTTTAAATTTTCAAATTAAATTAAACGACGAACTGGGGTTCATTTTTCAACAAATTTGGGGGAGACGGTGCTGTCATAGACAGCAACATCTTCCACCAGAATTGTTGAAAAATGTACCAGTTTCTTTGCTATTAACACAACAAAAAAAAACACAATATGGACATCATGGAAAATAAATGATGAATAGACAAAAATTGCAATGTACCATTTTTATGACAAATGCCAATTTAACAAATTTAGAATTATGTGCTAGACTATTTTGAAAGACCTCCAATACCTAGGCTAAGCGATAGACACAGGTGGACTCTTAGTACAAGTCAATTGCTATAGCAAATATATTTTAAAGTTGCAGAATATGGAAGTATTAATCATTTAACAATCAATAGCTAAGATTTGTCAAGAAAATTGAAATTTTTCTTAATGAATATCCACAATCAGGCCAGCAGACGACAAATTTTGAAGATTTCTTACTGGAATGACTCGCTTGTTGATCGAGCCAGTCATTTCAGTGGTAAATTTTCAAGAATAGCCAATTGTCGGTCTGCAAATGGGCATTTCTCAAGACCAGTATGGAAGCTATCTTTGGCCAGCTTAACCATTTACCTTTAAAATTCCCAAATCTCAATTTCAAGACTACTATATAGGAATGCTGTTGAATATTTTGAAAATTTTCCATAGACGGCAACAGCCTTCAGTCGAATTAGTTCCACAATATTCATCAGTTTTGTCAAAGAATTTGTCGTTTCAGGTTTGTAATTGGTAAATGCTTAAGACAGGTGGTCCTTATGTAGATACCTCCATCCTGTGGGTCCCAAGACATTCAGGTCTCTGGATCAGACTTAAAGATGCGCGTGTTTTCTTATAACACACATGCTGACGTATAGCAAGGTGGAAGATGCCAACAATTTCTCACCTCCGAGCACACCAAATTACACATATACATGCTCAAGACCGAGCACACCAAATTACACATATACATGCTCAAGACCGTATCTTCGGAATGGATCAATTATCAGCATAGGGATTCTAGGGCTAGCGTAGGAATGATTGATTAGGCTGGAAGAACTGATGACATACATGCCCAGTTATAACATCAAGGTGTAACTAGCTGATGTGCTCTGTCCACACACGCCTAATGTTGTGTTGAATAGTTGATGACTGGGGGAATATTTCTGATTAGAGTGAATGTCCGCTAGCAGTGCATCACATGAACACACACTATTCACAATCTCAATTAAGCATGATGCTAAATCCTATATGGTAATGCTATTGCATAGGATTTAGCTATATGGAGGGATCGATCCCACACTCAACTATTTGACGTCATAATCAAATACGTCACATATCAGCTGATGTCACAATCAAAAGGGTGTATAGCTGTCACAGGCTTGCACGAGTATTCAGTTTTCATAATCATGATCATTTTGAAAAAATAATTATGATTTTTTTATTATATCGTATATGTCATTGTGTGTTAGGTGGGGGAACTTTAACAAAGTTTTATTCAACACAAATAACTATGTAACAGGAAATATTTTGACTGGTTCGACCATTAGTCTTGATAATATCTCAAAATACCTACAAACTTTCCTTCAAATGAGAATTGCTAACATAACGCTAAAAGAACGAATATTGGTATCGCTGACCACTAAAAGCACCTCCAGTCTAATTGCCAGATAGGACTAGGTGTTCGGAATTGCGATTACAAACAATTAGAGTACTAATTCCGAACACAATACCGATACATTCTGACAAGACCCAAACATCCCAATGCAAGCGACAAACATAAAATGATCCAAAGCTAAATCAAACGTGCGACGAAATTTGCTTGAACACCCGAAAATTAAAATTCATTAGATCGCTTCTGGTGTTGGCAAGCCAACAACACAACAACAACTCTTTTGTGATTTGAGGCATATGACATCTCGCGAGATCTCATACGCTAGCATGAGTTTGAGATAGGGAAGTTAGATCGCATTGATCTATAACACTTCTTGTTATCAAATGGGTACCCGAGTACTCGCTCTAAATATTGTTGATACATCTTAATTTGATTTAATTTTTTATGCAATAAACAGTCTTTATTAAAGGATACACAATATTTAGGTGATCCCATTTAATAATTTCACTTCTGCGATAATGTATTTAAGGTGTACATTAAACAGTCGTATGGCGGCAACAATTTGTAGCAGGAAATTGTTCAATTTTCGTGGTAGTTTCACTGTTTAACCATTTTAGAGAATGGATCTCAACTTTTTCTTGATACATACCTAAAATAAATTACCTACCTTTCTCAGAGATGTTTGTATGGAAATTGAACACCTCTTGTTCTAATAGAAGCCTAGGCTACTAATAGGCGATTACGTTATTTACATTTTGAAAACCACTATCTTTGAGATTGAAAATCTTCGATTATTCGATTAATTAGTTTTGTAATCGTCCACGATCATATCTTAAAGAACAAGAGGCCCGTGTCGCTCACCTGGAACACTATGCATTTTTGTCAAAATGGTTGGTGGGTGGTTTAGGAGTAGTCTTTTAAATGAGTTTGTGGACATTTTTGCAAGTCCAATATGGACGCCAAACATGCTACATCTTGATTGGTCCACTGCGGCCATGTTTCTGACGTAGATCCTTCCCTGGAAAAAACTTTAATGGCACTCACTGCCTAATTATATCTCCCAAATTTCGGCTCAATCCGCTCAGTGGTTCTGGAGTTGTTTTGGCCAAAAACAGATTATCGAAAATGGCCGCCAACATATTTGGCCAATCAAGTTCCCTTGAACAAACTTGGTACAGCTCTTGCCCTAGATGGATCATTTTGAATTCATCCCCATGCAGTTTTGGAAAAGAAGATTTTTAAAGACATTTCTAAAAATTGACCAAAATCCCAGATGGCGCGAGAAGAATACATTTTACATTTCCCATTGCTTTAGCATAGGAGATTTTGGCAGGTAAATGATCCAAGATGGCCGCTAAACCGTTTATCCGACAGAATAAAAAATAGCAAATTTGAAATCACAATGCGCAAAAACATATATAAAACCAATTTCGGCCTCAAAATCCATTAAATAAAAAACATGCTATATATTGATTGGCCCACGGCGGCCAGGTTTTTTGACGGATCAACTTCACTTAAACAAACTTTAATGGCCATTAGTCCCTAATCACAAATCACAAATTTCGGCTGATCACTTCAGCGGTTCTGGGGAAGACGTCGTTTTTGTAAACAGTAATAAAGCCTGTTAAAATTTAGAAATATAAAAAATAAATATTTTTGTATTAATAAAAATTAAATATATTTTATATCATGTGTCATTTTCTGCATCATAAAATGGAGATTTTCATAAGTTTGAAAGACCAGCTGTCTCAAAGAAAAACGAGAAGACATTTCTTATGGAAACTACCTTCTCTAATAAGACCACCTGTGATTAGTGGCACATTTGGGGCACACAGAGTTAGGCTAACAGCTCAAGGCTAAACAATATAAGTATGTTTGAGAAATGTTACGTCACTGTGTTAGTCTGCATAGACAATAAAAGATTTAAAGATAGTAGCTTTTAAGACTAACTCAGTTTATTTCGATGATCTTTCTCACATAAATGTGCTTCATCAGGCCTGGTGAAGCACATTTATGTGTGAAAGTTCATCAAAATAAACTAGATGATATAAATCAAATAATCCACCAAAATTTGCACGGATGGACAGACACAAATTCAGAGACAAAGGGATGGATGGATGTTGGGATGGGCTGGCTGACCCACAAAATAATGTACATTTCCCTAGTACCATAGCCAATGTTCCCATGAAGTTTCGTCACAATACTCCAAGCAAAGATAAAGTTATTGAATGAAAACCCCAAATTTGCACGGACGAACAGACACAAATTCAGAGACAAAGGGATGGATGGATGAAGGGACCAGCTGACTGACCCACAAAATAATGTACATTTCCCTAGTACCATAGACAATGCTCCCATAAAGTTTCCTCACAATATTCCAAGCAAAGATAAAGTTATTGAACGAAAACCCAAAATTTGCACAGACAGGCGGACACAAATTCAGAGACAAAGGGATGGATGGATGGAGGGATGGGCTGACTGACCCACAAAATAATGTACATTTCCCTAGTACCATAGCCAATGTTCCATGAAGTTTCCTCACAATACTCCAAAAAAGACAAAGTTATTGTACGAAAACCCAAAATTTGAAATGGACGGACGGACACAAATTCAGAGACAAAGGGATGGATGGACAGAGGGATGGGCTGACTGACCCTCAAACTAAGGTACATTTCCCTAGTACCATAGCCAACCTGCCCTTGAAGTTTTGTCACAATACTCCAAGTAAAGATAAAGTTATTGAATGAAAACCCAAAATTTGCACGGACGGACACAAATTCAGAGACAAAGGGATGGACGGATGGAGGTACGGGCTGACTGACCCTCAAACTAAGGTGCATTTGCCTACTACCATAGCCAACCTTCCCATGAAGTGTTGTCACAATATTCCAAGCAAAAGTAGTTATCGAAAGAAAACCTGTGTGTGTGTGTGTGTGATGGACGCACACACGGATGGACGCACCGACGGATGGATGGAAGCGAAAACATAATCCTAACCTAACTAAATAAATGTTAGTCTCAAAAGATACTACCGTTGAGCCATCTGTGTGCCAGCTCATTGATACTAAGTGTGTTAATATGGGAACTGTTAGTTTGTGCTGTATGTAAATTACATTTTAGATCTGTATATTGTTTCCTTGAATCTCACCTTATCTTATACTAACCATTCAGGTGATAGAATTTGCCACCAATTATCCATCCCTAACATTACAGTTTTCTATCGCACCAACAATGAAAGATATGCAGGCTTCAGTAGCTAAATGCTGATACATTTCTACAGCCTATGATTGGCTGTCATGGTTTACCTTTCAACCAATCAGAGAAAACTTCACGTGTCTGCCTCGAGCGGTATATATGCTCAGTCATAGAGGTGCCAGCTATAGTTCGGCAACGAGGTATAAAAGCAATCATACAGGTAAGCTGTTGAATATTTTGAAGCTAATTTGACTGGAAGTTGTTGCTGCCATAGGCAGCAACAACTTTCAGTCAACTTAGTTTCAAAATATTCAACGGGATGACTATTACATAATAAAGAATGTTATGCATTGGCACTTACCGGTGAATGACATCACACCCTATCGCTTGAGGAGACCAAATGGTGGCGATCACTTTTCAATACTTATGCAATATTACAAAGCAGATAATTATGATACAGATACGGAAATGTGACAGGATATAAATGATATGGAATCTGTAAACCATAATATAGCGGTACAATACAACATTTGAGATAAGATTAGTATTGCTTTAATAACTGTGCAAATCCTTAATTAAGATCTATGTTTTATACCTTAACTTCCTATTCTGTTAGCACATAAGATAAAATATAAACCAGTTTATCTCTTTACTATATTTTGTATGAAACAGCCAAGATTGTGGATATTACTTTGAAACTAGGTTATTTTTGTCTTACAAATGCATATACAATAAAATCACGTGAGACATTTAAAATTATATTTGGTGCATACACAATAATAAGTTATCAGACTGTACATATCACAGATTACATAATACCAAGATTTAAAGCTAATAGATTTTAAGACTAATGTTATTAATTTTTGGCAATCATTCACACATAAATGCCAAGAAGAGCTATCATGTGCAAAATCTTGTCAAAATACCAAGAATGTTGATCAGAAAAGCTATCACCTTTAAAAACCTATTTGTATTAGAAGACTGATGTCTATCACATTATATATTTAGAATAATTAACAAAAGTTGATTGAATCTTCATCTGTACGTGTGCAATACAGTAAACTAGTTTCTCAGCAAGTGTTTGCTTATTAGCCTTGCCTAACACGATTTGTCCCAAATATCATAGATAATATTTACCAGCTGCTCTCGTTAAAAATACAGTTGAATGTTTTGAAAGAAATGAAGTCAGAAGCTCCAGTTGTTTAGCTTAACTGAGATTTTTCCAAAATAGTAAGCATGTTTCTTATTAATCTCACTCGAAACAATTATTCTAGAAACTCAGCTTAAAATTGGTTAACATTAACTCTATCCTTCACATTGTTGATCATCTAGTATCTCTGTGTCTCTGTGCGAGGGACTGGTGAGAATAACCTGTGGCTGTGCTGGAGATGACAAAGATGGCCCTTCACTATATCCTTCATCTTCATTACCTCTGGAAGCAAAGTCTTCTACTGGTTCATCTTCCACACGCATAATTATCTCAGATGGTCCCGTTACAGTAATAACTGGTGATTCAGCAGAGTGATCTGCCACTGATATACTTCTATCACCAACACTTTCATCTTCGACTAATTGAACCACAGTACTGGAAGGTTCCATCACATTTATATCCGGAGATTTATCAGGCATGTTATTAGCATTTGAACTTGGCATGTCAGTTTTTAAACCAGTGCTTGAGGGCTCTATTATTTGTATATCAGGAGTGGCGGCAATAATAATGCTGATATCAGTTTCAGAGGGAGATGAAGTGGTAAACATAGGCACCTGACATGGTGGTGTTTCAATTTTCTGTTTGGCAGAGATTTGTTTCTCATCGACATCAGATACAGTGACACTTGCCAGATGTGATGCTTCTGCTAACTGACTACCTAGCACCCATGAAATATTATCAGGGACATTGGAAGAGCCAATAAAATGATCCATTGATTCGTGTGACTGACATATACTAACAAACGGTACTTGTGTATGGATTTCTCTCCCAGTATCAGCATCAGAAATACCACTTGTATTTGAAGGTGTAATGAAATTAAACTGCGGGAACTGTGCAGACAATTTCTCCGTAGATGCTGTGCACTGGAATGTGATAAATTCACCTTCACTTTCTGTTGAGGTAATGTGTGTACCCAGCCTAGCCTCTACTATAGATACGGGTGTATCTGGTTTAGCTTGTATGTCCGCGTGATCAGGTTGAGCGAATGCATCATCAACATCATTCAATGTCTCAATCATCATTGAATATCTCTGATTTAAACCACCAAAACTTTTACATGCCTCGATAGCAACTTTTCCACGTTCAAGCTGTGCCTCCCTGCTTTGAAGTGCTCGCCGGCTTGGTGTGAATGTTGGTGCGAACCTAGACAAGCGACCATCGGGTACAGGAATCAAGGTCGAGTCTGGCACACCTGTTGGTGCCAACATGGTCATAAGCCCTTGGTTTGGTGTGGTTTGCGCTTCAACTGCGGACAGAGCATAGGAAGATGGACGCGGTGCTGATCCGGCCACACCGAGACCAACACCAGGTGCATGGGGGCCATGTTTGGATTTTGAAGAAAGTTTACTTCGGGAACGCCTTGACGGCACTGTGTGTGGTTTTGGTGTCGACTTTATGGATGCTTTCTTTTCAATTGGTGCAGATTCGCCATCCTTCACTTCCAAATCCATTTTTCCCTTAAACTCTCCGACATCAAGCAATATACTGGGAGACCTTATCATCTCTGTAGACTGTTGTGATGAAACCACGTGCATGGATCTCCGTGTTGGGGATCCAGCATCAAATAATGTATCATGGGTATCTTCTCGAGATAAAATGGCCTCCAGCTCACTATCCACAGTAGCTGAAGAAATTCGTGTACTGGATTCAGATTCACTTCTTTGCAAAGAACCTCTTGATGGACCTCGGGCCTTGATCTGGGCGACTAAGCGTGAAGGCCCCCTATCAAAACTGCTGCTAGGTTGAACAGCAATGGTTGGTTTTGAGAGTAAAGCTTCCGTCTCTTTCTGTAAATACAACAATAATACAAAATGTCAATGGTCATTGTGTCAAACTGATTTAAAAGTTATAGCAAAAGGAGTTCATGAATACCTTGATCACACTATCCAATAAAACATGCTAATGCTTCAGCACTTTTACATACATACTATATATAACCAATTCTTGATATTGTAACATTATATTATTATGATGACTATTTCTATGTAGTACATAATTTGGCTGCAGGTTGCTGGTGCCTAGGAGTCTCTAGGTTAAATTGGTGATCAATCTTAATAATACCATCCCTTTCACCACACTCAAGATACACTCTACATCTCCACAAACATTGTTATATTTCTCTTAAGCAGTTTCATTTTTTAATAAAAATTTGGATTTCTATTTTGTGAGGGAGTTTATACTTATCATTATAGATATATGATATACCGTATTTCGCCTAATTGAAGGCCATGCTCTAATAGAGGCCCCCCCCCCTAACTTTGACATATGAGTTCTAGTGATTTCTTAGCAGTTTCAAAATGGCAAAACTCTGTATTAGAAGCGCACCCCCTAACCCACCAATTTGCATCTGGGGAAAAAATTTTTAAGAACAGGTTTGTAAGAACAGTGTGTATATTTATAACAATCGTGTCACGGGATAGCTCTACCTTACACTGATCTCTGCCCTGATACATTCCAGGACTCCTATAAATCAATACAGGTTTTGGATTTGTAGATCTTGGCCACCTATTAAATTACTACTAACAGTAGTAGGCCACATATATTCAAGACATAATAAAGTTTATTCCACAATTTTGTAGTCAAAATACACGTGAAACAGTCTTAGCATGATAATTACCTTCCTTATAAAAAATGTTTTAATACCAGATTTATGTACCAACCAAGCAGTGACCAAGCAGTCTCTCATATTGCGCATTAATTTTGTAATGCCGACCAACATCAAATGATCCAAAATGGAATCAAGACGTATGACAAAAATTGCTTGAAAGTCCAAGAATTAAAATGAGATAGACTGCTTCTTATGTTGGTGAGCTGCTGGCTCTTTTGCGTTTTGAGGTGCGGTGTTCTCGCGAGATCTAATACGCTAACAGGAGTTTGTTATTAAACGAGTACCCATTATTCAGATCAGACCTAAACTACAATAGATACAAGATTCAATATTATTTATTCAGTAGCAAAATATATATGTCATGGATTCAACTAGGTTGTCCGCTGACAATAATCAGTTCCTATTGCGCAATGGTAATATATAGCAATTCTGAGTTCCAAGTCCAGAAGATTTATATCCGAGTACTCGCTCTAAATAAAGCTCTTTTGCAATTGGAGGCGAATCACGCTATTTATATCTTTTCGTGACGACATTTTATGTTAAATTCAAGATGAATTTTGATGTATTAAATTATCTTTATTAAAGGATACACAATATTTAGGTGCCCCAATTTAATAATTTCAGTTCCGTGATGATGTTTTTGAGTTATACATTAAACATAGTCATAAGGCGGCGAGAAATTTCTACTGACAAATCGATTTCAATTTTTTCAGTATAATTTTTAGAAAATTCCTTCTGGAAAACTTTTTAATATAAGTCCACCACCCCCTTTCTCAGAGATGTTGGTTTGGAAATTGAACACCTCTTGTCCTAATAGAAGCTGAGGATTCAAATGGAAATATTAATATTATTAATATGCTATTAATTCGGGAGGGGGAGTGGATGCATTCCTTATCAGACTTGTGTGATTGCCCCCTTATCCAGGTTTTACTGACCATGGGCTCTGGTCCTTTGTAATCGATCAACTGTGGCCCTTTTGTTGGCTTATCAAACCATGCCCAAATAGTCCGCGTTTCCTGTCTCTAATCTGGTGACAGACTTTAACAGCCGACCATCTGTGGGGTCGCATGGCTTCGTATTTTTCGCATAATGCGCGTATGCCCAGTTCATGAATATTGATGAGGGTCGCTATGACCCTATCACAAACCGGCCGTGCGCAAGGCACGTGCCTTGCTCCTCTTCCTCTTGCCCAGGGCATCCAATAGTTTTTCTATATCCGCGAGTGGTATGATATACCCTCGCATACATCCGTGGGCATACTCATATCAGTTTTGTAGCTGCTGCCTTTTACACACTTTTCCGCTAGATTTATTAAAGTTTTAAAACTTTATTTCGTCTTCCGAGAATTAAAATAAGGTCACGCTTTTAAAAAATATTTCCAGGTTCCTCTGTCACTCATTCCAAGTTTTACTCAGTGCTAGAATACGAAACTGCGCGATAAAGCTAACATTTCGTATATAAAGTCTATTGTAAATTATTACGTGCTAGAACTAAAGAACTGTGCTAAAATAATATCTCTAATTTATTTTTGGACTGATATGAAACGTCGGAAGTAAGTAAAGTTCCCAACATGGCAACCGTTAGAAAATTTTACAGAATACCAGATTGGTTTATTATTAGCGCGGCAGAAGAACAAAGATTATGTTTATATACACCTGTGCAAAAGTTAAGCACCACCCTATTTTTACGCACATGCGAGGGTATATTCATGTGCTATGAAGAAAGCAATAGCATAAACATTTATGTACCCATCCATCTTAGTGCAAGAGGTAATAATGCAACTAGAGGAATGCTGATTATGATGGTGGGGAAACACTGTATGTTTTTGTTTGAACTTGAAAACGAGGCCTGAATATGG
Source organism: Chaetoderma sp. LZ-2023a (assembly GCA_034401795.1). Classification (NCBI taxonomy): domain Eukaryota; kingdom Metazoa; phylum Mollusca; class Caudofoveata; order Chaetodermatida; family Chaetodermatidae; genus Chaetoderma; species Chaetoderma sp. LZ-2023a. The sequence goes on along the minus strand of CM067369.1, from coordinate 14,912,606 downwards.
TTACGTTGACACAACTGACAACTATTGCCCTACAGTTGACACACGTGGCTATATTGTCATTAATGGTGTCTGAAAACGAAGTTTAACATCTGTGCACGAGTTTGAGACTGTCATTATTAATACCGGGTATATCCACCTTGTGCCTGGATGACGGCCTGGACACGACGTCTCATGCTGGTCACCAACCGACTGATACGCCATTGTGGTATTCGTTGCCATTCAAGATGGAGTGCGTCTGTTAATTCCTGTAGGTTCTGCACAGGAGGATCCCTCCTTCTCACCATGTTTCCCAGAATGTCCCAGATATGCTCAATAGGGTTCATGTCAGGGCTCCTTGCTGGCCATGGTAGGGTTTCGATGGCATTCTGGCCGAGGTATTCATGCACAGCTCTAGCACGATGTGGTCGGGCGTTGTCATCCATGAATATAGGGTGGGTTCCAGGTGCATGATTTACAAAATGAGGGACCACAACTCTATCCAGTATGGAATCTTGATATCTTTGTCCATTTAGTGTTCCAGGTACAGTCAACAGATCCAGCTTACAATCAAATGAGATGCACCCCCATATCATAACGGAACCTCCACCAAATGGAACTTCTTCCATGATGTTACGTTGGTCGTACGCCGTGCGTCTGGACCTCCATACACGAGTTCGACCATCTGTGGCATGAAGCAGGAACCGACTTTCATCGGACCAGTGTACCCGTCTCCAGGATCTCATGTTCCAGTGTCTTCTTTCGTTGCACCACCTCAGACGCTCCTCTTTGTGGTGTGCAGTGAGGAGAGGACGTCTGACAGGTCTCCTAGCTTTCATGCCAGCAGCATACAGTCTCCTTTTGACGGTAGACATTGACACTCTATTGCGCGTTTCCCATTGCTGGCTGAGCACTCTGCTGTTGGTGAATGGAGATCTCCTAACAAGGCGTACTAGGGCTCGATCATCACGGGCAGTAGTCTTCTTCGGTCTTCCAGATCTAGGCCTGTCCTTCACCTCGTTAGTTTGCCCATGTTTTGCAATCAAACGACTGATTACAGTATGGTTAATGGTCAGCTGTCTGCCAATCTCTCTGCATGACATACCAGTGGTATGCATGCCTATGATTTGCCATTTCACACGATCACTTAACCTTCGTCTTGCCATAGCGGTTCACAATCAAGAGCTAATTCTCTCTGTACAAATAAACCACGGTCATGAACACAAAATTCCTAATCTTGTCGCCTAAATCTGTATGTAATGTTCTACACCTCAAACTGGACTTTTACATAACTGAACGTGTGCTGTTTCCCACCACGCACGGACATCAAGCGGCATGAAGTCATGCATGCATGTGCATTTCGTACTTGGAATTATGTCAGCTAACGCGGGGACAAAAAGTATGGCAGCCTAGTTGTACCATCATGTTTCTACGTTCTATTGTTTTTGCTGGTGCTTAACTTTTGCACAGGTGTATATGTTGATTCTGAATCTGCTTTTGAAGCGGCTATGGCTATATGCCTCGACTGCGCAGCCTTCTGCGAAGGATGGTTCATCTGTGGACAAGAAGTCTTCTGTCAACTGTGTATGCACGTGACCGGAAATGCAGGCCCTAGAATGGACTGATACCTCCCGGTAGCTTTGCCTTTTTGTAGAACTATTATAAAGTTATTATTATAATGGCTAATCCTACCGGGTCAGGAGACCAGAATGATGGGCCCAGAACAATCAGCGACGAGGAGAGGGTTAGAATCTGGGTCCAACATAAAAAGCTGGCAGCTAAAACCATTGCCACCTTACTAGACTTGGGGTTCAACTCCATATGGAAGCCCTGGCCCTGATTGAAAGGGAAGATGTGCAGGGCTCTGACATCCCGATTGGCCAAGTTAAGCTCCTACTACATACAGTCAAACAAACATTTCCAAATTATGATGACAATGCAGTACACACAGCCTCAGACACAGCACCCATTACCGCTCAAACAGAGATGGCTTCACGGGCCAACATCAACATCCTCCTGGAATTGGAACCTCTGCAGAAGGGGACAGCAACCTGCGTGATATTGTCAATGAACTTCGTGCATCCCAGTGCCCTCAGGACAGTCTCAAAAAAGCATCCGCTTTTGTTTCTACGAGAATTCTTAATACTTACCAGATGTACTATTATGATAATGTCTATTATCTAGTCTAGCTCAAAATAAACAATTAAAAACTCTGCACTCTCCTGGTCCTGCCCATACTGTGTCCAGGAATTACCATAGCTGCAGGTACCGAATCAATTCCCAATCACAGTCAGATACGTCCTATGTTTGCCTTGACAAACAGTGAAAGCAGCTCAGCCTCACGTCAGCGGGCCATAGTACATCTGGTAAGTAATAAGAATTCTCGTAGAAACAAAAGCGGATGCTTTTTTTATTCTACTCCGAATAATACTCACCAGATGTACTATTATGAGTTTTTCTAATTTTGAAAAAACACTATCAGTATATCGAATAGGCTTTCAAATTGGAATGAGTCTAATGTCTGTTGAAAGAATAAGATACTCTTGGCCAGACTATTTACTTATTTAGTCTGGTAAATCGACTGTACGTAAACTAATATTAGTTACTTAATTAATGTAAACACTCACCATTTTGAGTGCTTGGTCTTTTCTTGTTCATCACAGGAGCTCAGCCCAATCCATGGTCATCCTCGGATCATGTGCATAGCCATTGCTCAGTGCATGTGGAAGAACCTTGTGATATATGCGAAATAGTGGTCGGATATGGCTTTAGTTAAGATTCGATAAATTGGAGACGGCTACAGGATTAAGTGCGCTGGAGATATCGTGAAGGTAGAAATCAGTGAATGATGACTCGGCATGCCATTGTGCTACAGACATCACCTCTTCTAATGAGACACTCTTATAAAGGGCCGATGCTGCTGCTAGTGCTCGGACCCGGTGGGCGTTCGCATGATCAATCTGCTTTCCCGTAGCGATTTTGTGCGACATCTGAATAGCATCGACTATCCAACGAGAAATAGTATCTTTCGAGGCGCGCAAATGAGGAGCTTTGAGACATAACCACAGAGATTTTGGGTCATCTCTCCACTCCTCAGTACGTTTCTTATACATTTTCAGACATCTGACAGGACACCAAGCAGAAGAGTTTGGGTCATGTCTAATTAAACTTGGCAAATTGATCGGCTGTCCCGGATATTTAAGTGACTGATTCTTTTCCAGGAAACAAAGACGGGGAAGTAGTCTTAAACGTTCACCCGTGACAACAAAGCGGTCTTAGCGCATGTATTTCGCTTCTCACTCTCGCCGACACTGCTGCAACCAAGAAAACTTACTTAATAGTTAACAGTTTAATATCTATAGATCAAATTGGTTCAAAGGGAGCATGCCCTAAAACCTGTAGAACAAGAGATAGATTCAATGCTGGGATAGGAATTGGCTGTCTAGGTCGTAAATTGCTCATTCCTTTAATAACTTCATTTAAAGTGTCATTCTCCACTCCTTCAATGGCCAAACTGGGAATGACTGAAGCTTATATGCTGCTAGGGTTGAAGGTACAAGTTTGTCAACTTCGTATAAATGATAGATAAAATCTGCTACGTGTTGAACAGATGCAGCAAAGGGATCAATATCTCTTCCCTTACACCACTCTGCAAATTTGTTGATTCTATAATTATATGTTCTTGTGGTTGACCCTCTTCTGGCTGAAGCGGTAAACTTCACTGCTTGCTCAGAAGTCACCCTTAATTGCACGCTGCTTGATAACATCCATGCAGTCAATTTGAACATTTCCGGTCTGTCGTGGCGATACAGACCCTTGTTCTGAGAGATTAGATCTCTTCTGTCTGGAAGAGGGATTGGATTGCAGACCAGAAGGTCCAGCAGATCCATAAACCATGATCAGCCTGGCCAGTGAGGGGCGATCAGAAGAACTTGGCAAACACCCTCTCTTATCTTTGCCAGACCTTTTGGGATGAGAATCGTTGGAGGATACGCATACGTGTACATTCCCTTCCAACTTATCGCCAGTGCATTTACTGCTAAGGCTAGCGGGTCCGGGATTGGTGACACGTATGTGACCATCTTTGCATTTTGTTTCATCGCAAATAGATCCACATTTGGCTTGCCCCAATGTTTGAATAGAACCTCCGCTACCGATTGGTTGAGCTGCCATTCTGTCGGACGACAAACCTGGCATGTGTGCTGCCCGAAGAATAATATTCCTCCCTTGGCACCACAGCAGCAGGTTCAAAATCATCATACACAACTCTGGTGATCTTGTCCCGCCCTGGCGGTTCAAATAAGATACCACTGTTACATTGTCTGTCCTGACTAGAACAATCTTGTCTCGGATTAAGCCCTCGAATTTTCGAAGTGCCAATGTCACCGCTAATAATTCGAGAACATTGATATGTTTCTGCGCATTGGTCCGATCCCATTCCCCTGACACTGACTGATCGTCCAATACTGCGCCCCAACCCGTCATCGATGCATCTGTGAAGATGGACATCTGCGGTTGAAGAGGTTGTAGAGGAACACCTAGCAGGAGATTCTGTTCTGATAACCACCACTGAAGGTGGAATATCAATGGTTCTTTTACTGGAATTCTCAGAGATAATGGATCCGTTTTCTGAGACCAGAATGACATTAGATACATCTGAATCAGCCTGCACCTGAGTGCCGCATAAGGAACCACTTTCTCTAGAGATACTAGTAAACCCAGTTTACTGAGAAATTGGAGCGCAGTCAGAAAGGCTCCTAGAGAAACTGACTCCAGTACCGCAATCAAACTCTTGACTCTGCTCTCCGCCGGAAAAGCTACGCTGTCCCTGAGATTGAAAAAAATTCCCAGATAAATAAACTCCTGGGATGGAGTCAATTCTGATTTCTCTAGATTCACAATCCATCCTAGGTCCTTTAGTAAGACTAAGACTACCTGAAGATTGTTGCGCAGAGTGACTGGATTCCCCGCCTTCAGCAGCCAGTCGTCTATGTAAGTGTGAAGATAAGAAGTCATGGCGAGAACCACTTTGGTGAAGACCCTTGGAGCTGTGGTCAGACCGAATGGAAGCACATTGAATTCCCAGACATTGTCTTGAAATGCAAAGCGAAGGTATTTCTGAAAAGGAATTGACATTGGAATATGAAAATATGCATCCTTCAGATCTATCGATACTGCCCACATGCCTTTTCTCAGCCCCGTCATCACCGCTGCTACAGTCTCCATCTGAAACTTTGGAGAAAGAATAAATTTGTTCAACGGTTTGAGATTGAGAATTGGTCTCCAACCTCCGGTACATTTCGGAACGAGGAACATCATCGAATAGAAGCCCAGGGAAGACTGATTGCAGACTGGATGAATCGCGATCTTCTGCTGAAGATGTTTGATTTCTGAGCAAATGGCATCTAGACGATCGGATTCCCATGGAACGGCAGTCCAAACTGGATTCGATGTTAATGGAACTAATGATTGACGGATGAGCCAGTCCGGTTCGTAGCCGTTTCTTAACCACTGACAGACTAAACAATCTTGCATGACCTGTTCCCACTGGTTTGACAACAGCTGAAGTCTGCCTCCGACGATAGGAATCTGCACACAGCTGGCGGTCGATATTGCACGATAAGACGCTAATTCTCTTAGGTGAAGATTTTCGACTCCCTTCGTTCCTGACGTCACCGGAACGGATCCCGCCAGAAACGCATCAGGACCGTCCTCCACAGCCGCCCCGCGGTTTCTTGGAATATGATGGTCCGGGACCGCCACCACGCCTATACTTACGATAACCGCTGCGACCCGAACCACCACCCTTCCTGTCCTCCTCATACGGCCTCTTATTAGAGGACTTGTATGAGGATGAACGGCCAGGTCCCTGTGATCCGGATGCCCGATAGGCATCACGGCCAGACGGATGGAAGGGCTATCTCTGGCGCTGCCTCTGTTGCTCGTGCCGATGCTGCTTATAGGACTGCTGCGGCTGAGTCCTCTTCATCGACTTCCACGACTTGCCGACTACTTCCTGCTCTGCGACCATTGATGTGACCTTGGATAAGGCTTGTCATGCCGAGCCGCCAAACAAGCCTGGACCAATGAAAGGCACAGACAATAACGCAGCCCTCATCTCAGGTCCTGGTTCTACACAATCGAGAACCATTCTCCTCTGCTCTGCCAATGATCTGGTGATCACCCTGGCCAGGCAATCTTGGGACAAGTGCATGGTGTCCCGGACAACCCCGGGAGCAGCCTCTGGCACTTCCCCACCTTCCGCCATGCAGGTCAGCATTCCCTGCAGGACGGTACTGCCGTGCGAGAGTGCCGCCATAGCTGCCCTCGCCGCATCCTCAATGAGTGTTAACTCATTAAAAGGATCCTTATTGGCCTGGGAAACTAAGGGACGAGAACGACCCTTCGATTTACCGGCCAACGGCCTATTCAATGCCTCTCTCCCCGACGGAAAGCCGTGGAACCCAGGCATATTGATTATAGGCCTGCTCTGGACAGAGGACCCTACTCCTTATCCCCTTTGGGGCCTTGGGCAATGAATAGTCTGGCTGAACCAGATGATACGCTGCAACTTCCAACATGTCAGAAGTCTGCGTGTCCAAGGGGAGCGTCGGCATGGCCGAAGAGCCACTTGACAGAGCGCTAGCCGCTCACTCTGACATCTGCTCCATCGCCGGATCGTGCTGAGATCCTTGATCCAATGACAACCCGAAACGGTCGGACATCCAGCCAAGGACCTGCATCCATTCAGCTTCGGTGCAGAATGAGGATTCGTCCATCAATGGACTACCATTCTTATCTTCCTTCTCACCCTTAGATGAGAAGGCCACCGATGGCCCATGCTGAGAACCATGGACCTCACACCTTCCAACATGAAGTGGGTCCATAGCCCGACTACTTGCGGCACCAGTATCCAGCAAATTGCCGGACACAGATTCACCGCAGTCCATCGACTCCAGCATGGGAGCCGGGACTATAGCCGCTTTTACCCCGGCAGACAACGGAACTCCGAGAGGAGCCGCACCTACTGCCACCGGAATGCCGACAGGAACCGAAAAACACGGCTCCACCGACAACGCGGGTTGAGCGAAGTCCGGGTGAAATATGCCCGACGGGAACGTCGACATCAACACCCGGCTGGCAACCCGTACAAAACCCGATGGAGACGCTTGGGACCCACTCGGTTCTACCTCTACTGAAAGATCCGGCATGCCGGAATCTTTCATAAGCAGGAGATCTTCGTCCTCCGCCATCGGCTCTTCAGCCAAGACCGGAGAAAGGACAGGTGCTTGTCCCGCCACAGAACTGGCCGGACCACCGATAGATTGCCCTGCACCAGCCTGCATCGCCGGGACCATGGACTGGAAGGACTCAAACATCACCTTGAACTGGGCCACCCATACACCCAATGCTGAGTCCATATGCTCATTCAGACGCTCTTCAAGACCTTTTACTGATGCCTGATCAAGCTTGGCCGCCTTATCCCTCGCGATCCTCTCCAAATGCACACGTCGATCACGATCAAATTCCTCCACCAAGAGTAAGAATTAAAACGCTGCATATGACATACGATGACGAGAAATACACACAATTGACTTGATTGTAACTTAGAATTACTTAGAAACATTAACTTTCTCTTAGATTAATGATAATCAAGTCTTTAGGCAGGAAATATTTGACACATTTTTGAGTGAAAATTTTATAAACACGACTTGGTAATTAACTAACATTAAAATAGCCAAGAAATAAACACCAATCGCTACAAACACCCTCGTCAATGAAGCGAGAGCTAAAGATCGGCATAAAACAGAGTGCATAGACACGCCAAGCCAAAACAAAACGTTAATCATGGGTGCCGGCATCTTGGCTAAGGGCGCATCCATCTTGGAAGGAACCAAGTCGCAAGAGAAATTAACCGGTACCCGGATAAGATTAAACAGGTAACGAGTACCGGAGTGACTCCAACAATGGCTACCATATTAAAATAATGTGCCAATTTAAGGAAATTTTAATCAGTCATTACGGTACGAATGTATAAATTCTAGATTGATACAACCTGCCCCTGTGATGACTTTCCCTTTCCGTCCATGAAGCGAGCGATGGATAACGTTAAACATGCTTAATTCCGCTAAAATTGCACAATTTTAGAGCTAAAAAAACACGCGACTTTCAAAGTCAGCAAAATAGACGAATCTGACTGTGATTGGGAATTGACTCGGTACCTGCGGCCATGGTAATTCCCGGACACAGTATGGGCAGGACAAGGAGAGTGCGGAGTTTTTAATTGTTTATTTTGAGCTAGACTAGATAATAGACATTATCATAATAGTACATCTGGTAAGTATTATTCGAAGTAGAAAACATGTACAGCTCCGGGGATTGCCGTCATTCAATGCCCCATGTCTGGATGCATCAGGTAACAATCATGCCACTAATGATATCATTTCATGGCAGGACACCCAAATCTAATTCAAGTCTATGGGATCCCAGGGTGGTCAGGCGATAGCACATCATGACATCTCAGATTTTGTGAGCACTAGTCAGGGCCGCCCAAATCCAAGCTAGAAAGCGTCACCCAGAACCAATGGTCCCTTGCCAACTTGGCCATCCTACACAAGATGCTTCAGGAGGGCTCTTTAACACATGCACACATCATAGACCACCTGTCATACATGGCACGCATTCATCACTTGCTATCAGCCTATCATCAGACGTCAGTATATTTCTATGATAGGGAATATAGACGCCTACAGCAACTACACAAGTTCAGATGGGGTACAGATGTTCCGCACCTCCAGATGGTGTACCTGAAGCCTAGAGCACCCCGACCAAAACAGAACCAGCTGTCGTATAATGTTAAACAGTTCAGTAACAAGCAGCAGGGCAGCCTACCTCCATTCACAAATGGCCAGCCTAGTCTCGCATCCCACTCCTCGCAGGGGGCTGAGCTGTGTCATATGTTTAACAGCTTCAAGGGATGTAAGCTTGCAGTGTGCAGGTTTATGCATAGCTGCTCTGTACCAGGGTGCTCCCAAAAACACTCATCCATGAACCACAAGGCCCAAAAAAAATAGGCATTGCTAGTAGATTCTCCCATCGCCTATGTCTAGCGGCATGGGAGGAAGAATTAGTAGATGATCCAGACAAAGAATTCATCCTGGTAGGCATATGAGAAGGCCTCCACATCATTGATCCCAACTCTTCACCAGAACCAGTAGAAGTTAATAATCATTCTTCCGCCTCAAAAAATAGTCCATACTACAAGGAAGCCACTAATCAGATATTAGAGGAGGTGGGAAATGGGAACTATATCCCAGTCTCTGCCCCTCCTCTCATTGTCAGCCCCCTAGCCATAATACCAAAGGCTGATGGGGGGGAATCCATATTACACATGATTGTAGCCGTCCTTCAGGTCATGCAGTAAATGACTATGCCCCAGATCTTGAGAAACAACGTTTTCAATCCATTGATGATGCAGCTAAGTTAGTGACTAAGGGTTGTCATATGGCTAAAGTTGACTTGAAAGTGGCATATAGATCAGTTAGAATCTCGTGGCAGAGTCAAAAAGTCATGGGCCTAAAATGTGCCCGGCCTAATGGGGATATGCAATACCTCATCGATACTAAGTTACCCTTTGCTCCAGGAATTTGCCACTGATTGTCCCAAGCCATCCGCTGTATTATGGCCCATAAAAGGTTTGAAATTGTTGCCTACCTGGATGACTTCTTTGTATGTGAATTGTCTTTGCAGGTGTCTACTAGCAATGAACACCTTAACCGCACTTCTTAGGAAATTGGGATTCATGATAAATTGGTCGAAAGTCATCGCCCCAACCCAAAGATTAATCGCCTTGGGTATAGAATTTGACTCAATAGGCATGATTTTGCATCTCTCATCTGATAGGCTAGCAGCACTTCGAGAAGAATTGGCTGTCTTCTCCAAGAAATGACGAGCTTCGAAAAAAACAAATTCAATCAATTGCAGGAAAATTAAACTGGGCAGCGCAAATGGTTCATGGTGGAAGTTTTTCTTCGCCGTTTGCTCAATTGCATCCATTTACTCAAGCATAGAAACCATAAAATGCAACTATCAGATGGGATCAAGGGAGATATAAATTGGTGGCTCCAGTTTATGTCCTTCTTTAATGGCAAAACCCTGTTATTTGGACAAATATCCATACTCTGCGCTTTACACTGATGCATGTCTGGCAGGGGGAGGGGGTTTTTGGGGGTAGAGATTGGATTTATACTAATTGGGATATTGACCACCCTGAAATTATGCCTCTTCATATCAATGAAAAGGAGGTCTTTTCGGTAGTACTAGCAGTTAGTAGATGGGCTCCTCTCTTCCAGAACAAAATAATACATTTATTTAATCAACTCTATCAATAAAGGTTCCTCTAAGAACACTGTCATAATGTAAGCTATTAGGGGGCTTTTCTGGCTGTCTGCTTGTTTTAATTTTCACATTAGAGCTTGTCACATCCCAGGTAGAAACAATGATATGGCAGATAGTATATCTAGACTGGATAAGAGAGGTGCATTCAAGAACATGATACAATTTTATGTTAATCATCCTGTCTTCACATCCGAATTTTCTACACACATGTCTACTCGTACTCTACTCTTTCTTTTGTCAAGGCACATCCCACCTCCTCTGCCAAGCTCTGGACAACACTGTGGCTACATTCCGCCATAATACTTTGGCTCCCTCTACTAGAAAAACATACCTGCAATACCTCAATTCTTACGCTGATTTTTGTAGACAACTAGGCATCCAGTGGGTGCCAATTTCAGCCAGGAACCTGGCAAGGTACTTAGCTTTTATGGCCAATAGACTATGTTTCGCTCTATTAGAAACTATCTGTCTATAGTGCGACTACTCCACCTAGAGGCAGGCTATGAAAACCCATTGCAGTCCCCTTTCTTTCAGTCAGTCATAAAGGGCTCCAGGAGGGTGCTGGGGGAGACTTCCTCCACTAAACTTCCCATCACCCTGGCCATCCTCCTCAAAATCCTAGTACAGTTGGACCTCTCATCCCTAAAGGACATCACCTGCTGGGCAGCATGCTTAGTAGCTTTCTTTTCTTTCCTATGCAAATCAAACCTATTTACCACATCTCAGACAGGATCTAACTAGCCTGTCTCTAATCTCACAAGATCGCCGGTGACCTTTTTGCAGTCAAGGGCTATCCTAAGGGTCCGATGCACAAAAACTATTCAATTCCGTCAACGTGTCCTAGATTCCTCTACCTCAGCTTCTGGGGTCAGCTTTATGCCCTACCCAGGCTCTCAAATTTTCCAGATTGCCCCCTGTTTGCACACCTCTCCACAGTGGGTCTTGTCCCCCTATCATACCTGCAATTCCTATCTCATCAGGAATCCCACCTCAAGACTTTTCTGGACACAGCTTTCACCGATGCGCAACCTTTTCTCTAAAGTGTGGATTGCCACCAGAACTAATCCAAGCTCAGGGAGACTGGCGTAGTAATGCCTACCAGGGATATCTAGAGCCATCCTTGTCTCCATGAGGAAAGAATTGGTGTCAACTCTAGCCAAAAGAATTCAATCACTCTAAAGAGGCCTTTTCTCTCTCTCTCCTCTCCCTCTCTCTCGCTCTCCACACACACACACCCACACCCACACCTCTTGTGTTGTTACCAGCATACTCTCACTCTTGTTTGTTATTTTGCAGGTCACATCCGTTCAGGCGCTACCAGGCCACAGGAAACCCAGACAGAAGCTTACAGGATCCATATTCCCACTCATGCGGGCCACATACATGTCATCATGCGAGGGTGTGCAAACCCTCATTCGGAGCTGGCTTCCACATTCAGTTAGTTTGCGCGTTTATTCTCGTGTGTAGGGCCAGCTCGCCAGTGTGGATCAGTGTAAATATGTGTATATATTGTGTTGGTAGCATCCAGTTCCCAGGCTTGGGGTTTCTGGGAAATCTTTATTAATATGTGAATCACATCTGTGTGCTTCCCTGATTCGTATTCGGTTGACAGGTTTTTCGCCAGATCCATATTCCCAGCCTTCAGAAGGATACATCGGCATCGTTGGATCTACGCATTCAAGGTCTTCAGAAAGGATTCGTCGTCGCAGCCTTCTCATCGAGAGACTCACTCAGTGTGAACTTTCAATTGATTGTAGCAGGGACCACTTTAATCCTGCTTAAACAATGACTGCCACCTCCGATTTAGACACTCATTTTACTCATACACAATTAACATTATATAGTCAGAGACTCACCTTGTGTGCTCTGTCACCTGTGGAGTATTCTCTTCGAACTCTATTTGGTCTACTCAATCACACTTTATTTTTCATCCCGACTGCTCATTGTTGTTTGCATTGTATAGACTTTTGTGTTAGACTCTCACATGCACTCTACCACTGAGGGCAAACCCTAGAACGGGCCCAGAATTTTTAATCATTATTGAGACTCTAGGTGCGTTCTGTCACATACATGATTGTATTTTTTATATATATTAATATTGATTAACTACAATTTTATGATCTCCATTTCTCATGCCACTTATGGGTCTAGTATGGTCAACTCTTTGACTCTCAGTCTGGTTAAGACTAATAGGAATTATATCTTTGTAGACTGAGAGGCGACTGGTTCAGAAAGTTGTCACAGGATTGTCTCGTTCGATTCTCTGGGCCAGACAGTCCTGTGACATGCTTTGGAGCTGGCCCCCGTTTGGTCGGCAAATGATCTTGCCAAATGCTGTGCTGTATCCAGTCTGGGCCATCTTGAGGGTTAAAGGGTTGGTCCTATGTGAGACCCCACAATGTGTATATATGTGCTTTATAGGGATAACTTGGCCTATGTGGCCCGGATCAGTTCTTGAGGGGGAGGGGCCCAATGTGCTTCTTACTCCCTATGGTTTGGGTGGATTTGGAGGACCATAGATCTTAGCTATATATAGCCTATTGAGGCTCTCTATATTGTATGGGATCCGTGCGAACCCAGCTCTCAGCACTGCAATAAATCTATGGCTCTGCATGTGACACCCAAACCATCTTGTCTGTCTTGCTCTGTCCCTGTCCTGGCATAAGGTGGGATGGGGGGGTCTCGTTCACCCTCTCCTTGTTTAATAGGCGAAATACAGTATATGTATAATCTTTGACATAGTTTTATATAATGCACATTAAATTTAAATTTGCCACCAGATGTCTGAGTACTTCCCAATGTCTTCCCATATTTCTAAGTATTTTCTGCTTTTTTCAAGTATTCTCCACTGCCCTGAGTAATAATAGTAGTCCTATTTCTTAGGGTTTTTGCCAAACTTAGATGAACAATTCAGGTACCATATCTGTTACTCAGGCTTATGTTTCAACTCACATTATCAAAAAGCATCACTTAGTAATTGACATCACAATCAAAGTATGTCAGTCCAACTCAAGAGTGACTGACAAAATAGGTGAGCATTATATTTCTTCGCACAAATCAACAGACTATCAATTTAATTTTGCAAGTAAAATTAAACTTTAGCTTGAGTAACAGATCATGTATGTACATCTCTGAATTCTTTATCTCAATTCCTATTTCTTGATTCCTGGTTCATACCTGCTTATGAGCCTGGTAAATCAGACGTGAAACATGATGACGCTTTTCTTCATCAAGGTCATTCGCAATGATCTGTGATGCAATAAGTTCTTTTGTGCAGAGTTTCCTCACCTCACTCTTCACCTGCACAACCATGGCCATATCATCACTGCTGTCAATACCCAGAGTGGCTAGAGCACTTAGGATCTCACTAAAAACATATCATCACTGTTGTCAATACCCAGAGTGGCTAGGGAACTTAGAATCTCACTAAAAACATATCATCACTGCTGTCAATACCCAGAGTGGCCAGAGCACTTAGGATCTCACTAAAAACATATCATCACTGCTGTCAATACCCAGAGTGGCTGGGGCCCTTAGGATCTCACTAAAAACATATCATCACTGCTGTCAATACCCAGAGTGGCTAGGTCACTTAGAATCTCACTAAAACATATCATCACTGCTGTCAATATCCAGAGTGGCTAGGTCACTTAGAATCTCACAAAAAACATATCATCACTGCTGTCAATACCCAGAGTAGCTAGGGCACTTAGGATCTCACTAAAAACATATCATCACTGCTGTCAATACCCAGAGTGGCTAGGTCACTTAATATCTCACTAAAGGCATATGATTACTGCTGTCAATGCCCAGAGTGGCTAGGGCACTTAATATCCCACTAAAAGCATATCATTACTGCTGTCAATACCCAGATTGGGTAGGCACTTAGGATCTCACTAAAAACAATGCAAGTTTATAGAAATCTAGCACCACTGGGCCATTGATCAGTACTATTTGCTGATGGAGCAGAGGAATGTGGGTTAATAACAATGTGTATTCTAATAGATTTATTACAAGGATATTAAGAAGCTGCACATAAAAAACACTTATATTTTGCAGAATATGGCTGACATTTTTAGCTAGACCCAACCCATTTCTAGCTAATCTCTGTCCACTATTCACATGCACTTGAATTGATTTCAACACGTTGAACCTAAAATCCAAATTTCAAGCTAACTATACAGGTAAGATGTTGAATATTTTATAGCAGCAAGAGCTCTCAATCAAATTATATTCAAAATATAAACAGAATTGTTATTAAATTATAAATTCACCGCTTTTATGATGGATCTTTGCCACTTTCCTGTCTACTATACATCAATTGATTGTGACGTCGGCTAACAAGTGGTATATTTTGATTATGATATTAGATACTTGAGTGACATATCACATCCCTCCATAGGAATCTGGTGTAATTCTGAAAACATTGTTACTGAAAGGAAATTTGGGTGTTTCAAATTATGGTTTGTGCTTAGCTTGACATAACTGTGATCATTTGAAAAACAAGAGAAAGTTAGCTGGAGGCTGAGTACATCAGATTTTTGGGACGGCCGTACCTATGGACGGACAGTAAAGACGGATGAAGATTTTTAACATTAGGCACATCTTTTGGTGGTGTTAAACCATCCTGTCAAGTTTCAAACAATTCGCTCTTAAACTGTAGGAGCTGCAGCGACAGGATTTTCAGGACGAACAGATCATAGGCACCTAAGGATGGATGGGACGGACCAATGAAGAGATTTTTAACATTAGGAACATCTTTGGGTGGTGTTCAATCTTCCACTCGAGTTTCAAACAATTCTCTCAAACTGTAGGAGTTGCAAGATATTTTCGGAACTTATGTACATATGGATGGACAGACAGACATATGGATGGGACAAAAACATAATACCTCAGATACGCATAGCAGGGATTAAAATTACAGGGTATGATCATGCCATGATGATTCCTAAGGTAAATGTTGTGCGCAATAATCAAGAAGCACATTTATGGCATACAAACGCACTCTCTGACAAGCGGGTTGCTTTCCACCAGAAGCCTGTCTTGTAGAATCTCAGCCACATCCTCATCTATGATCCCGAGAATTAACATAGAATGACACGCCTCTGCCCGGACTCCAGGCTTGTCCTCATATCGCATTGCCCATAGAAGACAATCATGGATGCTATCATTCAAGACACCAATTTTGCCCAAAGCTGAAAGTCGCGAAATAAATTAAAATCGAGCTGCTGAGCAGAAGCTGATTTTTAAGTAGCAGAACAAAGCCTTATCCTGTATGCACAAAGTCCAGATAAACACTAAAAACTTAACCCGAAATAGCAAAGTGATTAACACTTTAACACTAACATCAGCCAAAAATGGATTCTGTAGTGGTTTTGAGAAATGTCCATTTACAGACCAAGAGAAGACTATTTTTGATAATTTACCACTGTAATGACTGGCTCAATAACTGAGCCAGTCATTTCAGTGGTAAATTTTCAAATATAGTCGTCTGTTGATCTGCAAATGAGCATTTTCTTAGAGAAAAGTGAAATTTTCTTGAAGAAATTTGAGGGTTAAATGGTAAAGCTCAGAATACAAGCCATAATGATCTGTAATCAGTGTAGTATTGATATTGCGGATGCAGTGCGACCGCTCTACGTATATAAACAAGCACAAATTTGTCCAATACTCGCATTTGGATGAAGTTTTAATTATGTCACTGTGACCGTGATATTTGACCCCAAATTTATTACACTTCTTCAGGAGTCGCCAGGCAAGCTTCTGACAAGTTTGTTCCTGATATCTCCGATAGAACCAGAGTAGGTGACAAAATAGTTTTCAAAATAATGATTTTTAAAAATATCTGGTGACTTTGGCCTTTACCTTTGACCTTTTAACCCTATCTTTAGCGTACACGTTCACGACTCCAAGGCCAACCTTTTCCACAAGCTTGATTACTGTATAGCAAAAACTTGTGAAACGACAGTGTGGAATGAGCTTTTGTGACTGACTGACTGACTGACTGCAAAAAACTTAACATAGATAACACATAGTTTTTCAACAAGGTCATACTGAGCTTGACGTTTGACTAACTGACCATAAAGTCATCGCACCTAACCTCCAGTAGGATAGGCAATGTGGCCCATATTGAGCAACGTAAGGGTACCTAAGGGTGAAAAAAGACTAAATAGGATACTGGTAAAATCAGGAATGTATAACGCTATTTGATGCATGAATACATTGCACTGAGCAATGATGTAATGTTATGTGGGAATAAGACCTATTTCACTTAACCCTAATTCCTGATTAAGCCGCCAAAAACCGGCCTTTGCAGTGGTCCTAAGGAACGTCCATTGGCAAGCCAAGAGAAGACTATTTTTGAAAATTTTACTATGGAATGACTGGCTCACTAGACGATCCAGTTATTCCAGTGGTAAATTTCCGGAAATAGTCTTCTCTTGGCCTGCAAATTGAATAATTTTGTCCAAAGCCTGCATATAAGGAAAACTCTAACCTGAAAATGACAGTCTTTACCCTGAAATTACACTGGATCATAATTTGAATGCAATGTAATATTGATATAGCTGCACTAATAAAGTTATATATCTAATGACTGGTGACCATGGGTTTGATAGTGTAGTGTACTGATGTGAACTCGTAACCCTATTAGAGCAATTAAACTTTATCTGAATCTGATGGCTGCTGCTCGGGCTCACTCATAACACATTCCAAAGTGCATGCGCTCTCACCAGCTTCATTATATCCAATGCTCTGTATCAAAGGTCAGTTCTGACCCAGCTCTCATGCTGTACAAACCGTTATTCAAACCATGTATCATTCTATATCAGAGTCAGTAGTTTTAGTAAAGTTAATATACCGTACAATCACGCTTATTTTGCTTACATAATTCTATAGATAGCTTAGCGATAGCAGAGCTAAATGCAAAACATTTCACGGCGATGGCAGCAAAAACTGGCCTGTGAAATGGTCTTCAGGAATGTCTCCTTGGCCAATTTTTACATTTAAATTAAGTTAATCTAGTAGTTACCTTGGATTGACAGGGCCTTCACCTTCCACACAGTGTCATATGTAGCAAGGTGAACAAGCTTCTCCAATACCTGCTCATCCTGAATCTGTAGATTACCACCTGTAATACATGCTTCAGATCGCACTGAAACGAACTCATCTTGAAAACAGCGGAGAAAAGGTGGCAGCAAGCGAGCAGTCATTATACCTGTGATAGACGGTTATTATGATTAACTAAGTCATATCAATCATGTTATATATGGAAAAGATACTGTCTTAAGACGCAAAGATGCATTCACAAATTCACACACCATTCACAATCTGAATGTAAGTCTCTCTGACATACGATAGATGAGTTTGTTAAATGGAATCTCAAATAATTTGACAGACTTTTGTTTGGGTCCAGTAAGATTAAGTAAACATGAGATACAAACTGCTAGGCAGAGCTAACTGCAAAATTTTAATATTGAAAAAACTAAGTCACAGGGACTTTGGCCTTGAAATCAAAGGCATTGTGTCCATGCCATTACAGCATGTGTCTAATTTGGATCGAGTATGATTAACCAAACATGATATATGAACTGTTAAGTTGTGCTAAACAGAAAATGTTGTGCGATGCCCTGTCACTATAAGCAAGCATGTGTCCCAAATGGAAAATGTTAATGTCGTAAAAAGTCTTTACCAAGATCACAGTGACCTAGCCCTTTGAGTCCAAATTCAGTCTGTGATGCACTGTCACTATAAGTAAGAATGTGTCCAAGTTAGGATCCAGTATGATTAACCAAACATCTGATATGAACTGATAGGTTGAGCTAAATGCAAAATGTTAATGCTGAAAAACTCCAGTCTTTTACCAATATCACAATGATATTGACGCATGACCTTTTGACCCCGAAGTAATTGTGTGATATCCTGTCATTATAAGGAAACATGTGCCCAATTTTAGTCCAGTATAATAATAAAACACGAGATATGAACTGATTAGTTGAGCTAAATGCAAATTAGATGACGATGATGGCGGATGACATGCACGGTATCACAACAGCTTGTGTTACTTCGTAAAGTCGAGCTAAAACCATAATAACTATCTACCTATTGACCAGTAAATGGCTGCTCTATTTCTATCATGATGTTTGTTCAAGAATACATATTATGAGGTAAAGGCACATAGTTATGACCGTAATGGTTTCAATGTAATGGATGAATTCAATCTGTTCACCAAGTTAGCTTGATATTGAGATAGGGTTGGTCCTATCTGAGACCCCACAATGTGTATATATGTGCTTTATAGGGCTAACTTGGCCTATGTGGCCCGGATCAGTTCTTGGGGGGAGGGGCCCAATGCGCTTCTTACTCCCTATGGTTTGGGTGGATTTGGAGGACCATAGATCTTAGCTATATATAGCCTACTGAGGCTCTCTATATTGTATGGGATCCGTGCGAACCCAGCTCTCAGCACTGCAATAAATCTATGGCTCTGCATGTGACACCCAAACCATCTTGTCTGTCTTGCTCTGTCCCTTTCCTGGCATACGGTGGGATGGGGCGGGGGGTCTCGCTCACCCTCTCCTAGATTAATAGGCGAAATACGGTATATGCATAATCTTTGACATAGTTTTATGTCGATAGAAACAACATTGCTGTCTATGTCGATAGAAACACCATTGCTGTCTATGTCAATAGAAACAACATTGCTGTCTATGTCAATAGAAACACCATTGCCGTCTATGTCGATAGAAACAACATTGCTGTCTATGTCGATAGAAACAACATTGCTGTCTATGTCAATAGAAACAACATTGCTGTCTATGTCGATAGAAACAACATTGCTGTCTATGTCGATAGAAACAACATTGCTGTCTATGTCAATAGAAACACCATTGCTGTCTATGTCAATAGAAACAACATTGCTGTCGTCTATGTCGATAGAAACACCATTGCTGTCTATGTCAATAGAAACAACATTGCTGTCTATGTCGATAGAAACAACATTGCTGTCTATGTCGATAGAAACAACATTGCTGTCTATGTCAATAGAAACAACATTGCTGTCTATGTCAATAGAAACACCATTGCTATCTATGTCAATAGAAACAACATTGCTGTCTATGTCAATAGAAACACCATTGCTGTCTATGTCGATAGAAACAACATTGCTGTCTATGTCAATAGAAACACCATTGCTGTCTATGTCAATAGAAACAGCATTGCTGTCGTCTATGTCGATAGAAACACCATTGCTGTCTATGTCAATAGAAACAACATTGCTGTCTATGTCAATAGAAACAACATTGCTGTCTATGTCAATAGAAACAACATTGCTGTCTATGTCAATAGAAACAACATTGCTGTCTATGTCAATAGAAACAACATTGCTGTCTATGTCAATAGAAACAACATTGCTGTCTATGTCAATAGAAACAACATTGCTGTCTATGTCAATAGAAACACCATTGCTGTCTATGTCAATAGAAACACCATTGCTGTCTATGTCAATAGAAACACCATTGCTGTCTATGTCGATAGAAACAACATTGCTGTCTATGTCGATAGAAACAACATTGCTGTCTATGTCGATAGAAACAACATTGCTGTCTATGTCGATAGAAACAACATTGCTGTCTATGTCGATAGAAACACCATTGCTGTCTATGTCAATAGAAACAACATTGCTGTCTATGTCAATAGAAACAACATTGCTGTCTATGTCAATAGAAACAACATTGCTGTCTATGTCAATAGAAACACCATTGCTGTCTATGTCAATAGAAACAACATTGCTGTCTATGTCAATAGAAACAACATTGCTGTCTATGTCAATAGAAACAACATTGCTGTCTATGTCAATAGAAACAACATTGCTGTCTATGTCAATAGAAACAACATTGCTGTCTATGTCAATAGAAACAACATTGCTGTCTATGTCAATAGAAACAACATTGCTGTCTATGTCAATAGAAACAACATTGCTGTCTATGTCAATAGAAACAACATTGCTGTCTATGTCAATAGAAACAACATTGCTGTCTATGTCAATAGAAACACCATTGCTGTCTATGTCGATAGAAACACCATTGCTGTCTATGTCGATAGAAACAACATTGCTGTCTATGTCGATAGAAACAACATTGCTGTCTATGTCAATAGAAACACCATTGCTGTCTATGGCAATAGAAACACCATTGCTGTCTATGTCAATAGAAACACCATTGCTGTCTATGTCAATAGAAACAACATTGCTGTCTATGTCAACAGAAACAACATTGCTGTCTATGTCAATAGAAACACCATTGCTGTCTATGTCAATAGAAACAACATTGCTGTCTATGTCAATAGAAACAACATTGCTGTCTATGTCAATAGAAACACCATTGCTGTCTATGTCGATAGAAACAACATTGCTGTCTATGTCAATAGAAACACCATTGCTGTCTATGTCGATAGAAACAACATTGCTGCCCATGTCAATAGAAACAACATTGCTGTCTATGTCGATAGAAACAACATTGCTGTCTATGTCAATAGAAACACCATTGCTGTCTATGGCAATAGAAACACCATTGCTGTCTATGTCAATAGAAACAACATTGCTGTCTATGGCAATAGAAACACCATTGCTGTCTATGTCAATAGAAACAACATTGCTGTCTATGTTAATAGAAACAACATTGCTGTCAATGTCGATTGCAACAACTTTCAGACACCTTTAATTGTTTCTTTAAATACTCAACCAGCTAAGTTTCCTTCAGTCATTTAATTACTAAACAGGCCAAAACCGGCCTGCGCAATGATCATGCGCAATGTCCATTTGCAGGCCCAGAGAAAACCATTTTTGAAAATTTATGACTGGAATGACTGGCATGATTATCGAGCTAATTATTGCAGTAGTAAATTTTCAAAAATAGTGTCTTCTTGGCCTGCAAATGGACATGCATTAATCAAGAAATGTAAACATTGTCGACAAATGTATATCATCAAATGGTTAAATCTGGATGAGGAAGGATAATAATTTTCAATAACCCATGAAATTTATTTTCAAATAAAGCATACTGTAGATTTTAAGTGAATTCTCTATATAGTTTAAAGATCTAAGCATGAGCGGGTATCAATTTCCTGAATTATGTTTCTAGACATGCTGTTTTAACCTTAGATTTAATGATTCCAGGTACTAGACTATTAATTTATGCCATTTTGGAGCAGATAAGTGAGACTATTAAGATGGAGAGATTATGAGATTAAATGTGTGTAACAAGTTTTCAGGCAATAATATGATGTACTTCCTAGTGTGATGAGTGTTATCTGATTCTGGCCTACCCGCTGACCCAACCACTTAATGCTCATGATGTCTGCACTGCTAGTGAGAAATGTCAATTTGCAGACCAAGCAAGGACTATTTTTTTAATTTACCAATAAAATGACTTGCTCCATAATCTAGCCAGTCATTCCAGTGGTAAATTAAAACAAAATAGTCCTCCATTGGTCTGCAAATAGACATTTTGAATGAGAAAATTAAAATTTTATTGACCAAATTTAGGAATTAAAGGGTTAGGAAATTCATCTTTATGTAAGGAGTTTTATCTGAATAAACATGTGTGATTTTGAATTCAGTTTGATGGCACCCCTAAGGTAGAACTTCAAGCAGGTATAATGAGGAGTGTATTTGCTTGAAATATAGCACTGGATATGTAACTGCAATCTCAAGGCCTGGGCTATACATGGATCTGCTGCTTTGATTCAAGCTTAAGAAATCATAGTTGACATTAACCCTTCAACGCTCATATCAGCCAAAAAGGGCTTCAGCACTGGTCTTGAGAAATATAGATTTGCAGACAAAGAGACCACTATTTTTGAAAATTTATCACTGGAATGACTGGCTCAAAAATAGTCTTCTCTTTGTCTGAAAATTGACATTTTCTATGAGAAAATTTAAATTTTCTTTAACAGATTCGATGCATTAATTTTTCAGTAATAAAACAGGAATTAACAAGAACAATCACAGACTGCTAATCCCTGCCCTCCTGTTTTTGTCACATTGTAAAAGGTTTTTGGATTTTGAGGATTTTTTCCAAAAAAAAATTTTTTGATCATGCCCACAGTTGTGGAATCCTAGTATATGGTCACACCATTTCTTGTGCTAAAATTTGAGCGGAATCAGACCAATAGTTTCCGAGATATCCATAGAACCTGAATTTGATCCAATCTCAATCTGGGTTCTTTTATCCAGAACACAGCCAAAGTCTACAAATCCTCTTGGATGGTCGTGTTAAAGTTTGAGCGAAGTTGGACCAGTAGTTTTTTAGATACAGTTCCATACATGGTCAGGCAGCCAAGCAAGTGAGCAGGCAGGCATGCACACCCACCCACAAAAACACCCACCCCATCCCAATCCACTCCACCCCACATGTGCTGTTGAAATGAATGCTTGAATGACAGATTGGATCTATGAATTAAGTACTATTATAGTCAAATCTGTCATAAGAGAACGCACCAAAGAATGATCACTATAAAGACAGGTGCTAATTTAGCAAAAATCAATATAGGCATCTGGTTTGTCACTCAAGTATCTGACATCATAATCCCAATATGTACTTAGTTAGTACTTACTTATCTGTAACACACTAAATTAGGTCTTTGGAAAATTTACAAATTAATAAATATTCTTTTGAATATTTTGAAACTAATTTGACTGGGGTATATTGCTACAATAGGCAGCAACATCTCCAAGGCAAGTTAGTTTCAAAATATTAAACAGCTTTTAAACTGTATAGCGACCTCGAAATTCTGGGAGGTCAGAGTTCAAGGTGTTAAAATTGATTACATGACTACAAAGTGGGCGGAGCTTAGCAAAAAATGGGTGGGGCATAGCTAGCTAGAAATGGATCCTTCTATTACTCTTGAGTTCAGAAGATGCCGAGTGTCTTAACCATTTAATGGTCAAGCAGGCCAAGCCCGACCTCTACAGTGGTCTTGAGGAATGTCTATTTACAAGCCAAGAGAAGACTATTTTTGAAAATTTACCACTGGAATGACTGGCTCGATAACCAAGTCAGTCATTCCAGTGGTAAATTTCCAAAATAAATTTCTTGGCCTTCAATTGGGCATTCAATAAACAAATATTTTGACTTTCTTGACCACACCCCTAATCATTAAAGGATTAGGACAGGTGGTCGAAAAATTGTTACCCTCTGATAACAGGTTGTCACTGGTGCAGAATATCCTTTAACAGTAAAAACTATACCTAAATGTCCCACTTTACTGAGAGCCTCGACACGCGTTCTTTCATCACCATGAATCATCCGATGTCCCAGATCATCATGAACCATGCGACCGTGTCCCGTCTTACCAAGGCACTGAGCTGCCGCACGCCGGCTTTCCGTATGCCAGTCTGTCCACATTAACTCTGTCAATTTCTCAACAATATCCTAAAAGCATTAAGATGTGAAAACGATTAATGTCAACAGTACAATACATGACTGTAGATGAGTTTTGAACATTGGGGTGGCCCATGTACAAAATTTGACAAATGGGGGGGCCATAAAGCTCTATCACACAGACAATTTAGATTCTCTCACAAATCAACTATTTGGGAGATATTGTAGAGCTATCTATCACAGGAATGCCCTTGTTCAATGTACACGCTAAAGAATGAAAATGTGGGCCAGTAAAAACACCCTTTACGAAATGGCTTTTGCGCTACAATATTGTGTCCCCAAAAGCATGAAGGTCTTGTGCTTAGCTTTGACTGTTCTAAATGACAGCTATAGATTTCTTTTAATGTGCATATTGTCAAAATACCAGTCACTCCTCTCACAGAGAACACATCTTCATTGACAGACTGAGAGAAGAAGAATTTAGAGGTATTAATGGAATGAACGCTTACAATCTTACTGATACAGTCACTCAAATGGTAAATTTTCCAAAATAATCTCTTGATCTGCAGACGAACATTTCTTAAAACTACTGCAAAGCTCATGATTGGCAAACTTGACAAGCAAAGTGGTAAATGGGCTGCTGCATGTTGAAACAGAAATCTGTGAAACATTAATTCCCCATTTTTATTATAGGAACATGTATATTCGTGTACCTGTCATTTATTCTTGAGGAATGTCCATTTATAGACCAAGAAAAGACTAGTCATTATAGTGTTAAATTTTCAAAAATAGTCATCTCCCATGCCCATGGACATTCACTAAGCAAGAATTTCAGTTTCTTGACAAATCCTGACCCTAAAGTGTTATGAAAGAACAACTGTCAGTCAAATAATGTGCACATTTCCACCAGCTTACATATATATATTAAGCCTGGAGACTTCTGTGATTTTCATTCACACTGCCTTGCTTTCCTGCTAACTATGATATCACGGTCATTCATTGTTTAACCATGGTCGACCATAGTTTATTTATCAGTTATCCATGATGTTGAATGACGATATTAACATTGTCACATTTAAAATATATTCATGGTCAGACTTAAATTGTATAGCATGTTTGACCATGGTCACTATAAAATTTAATATTATTACTATAGACAATGATATCATGGTTAGTGTCCAAGCTGACTATGGTCAATACAAAGTTTAATGTTATTACTATTGACAATGATATCATGGTTAGTGTCCAAGCTGACTATGGTCAATGCAAAGTTTAATGTTATTACTATTGACAATGATATCATGGTTAGTGTCCAAGCTGACTATGGTCAATGCAAAGTTTAATGTTATTACTATTGACAATGATATCATGGTTAGTGTCCAAGCTGACTATGGTCAATGCAAAGTTTAATGTTATTACTATTGACAATGATATCATGGTTAGTGTCCAAGCTGACTATGGTCAATGCAAAGTTTAATGTTATTACTATTTGGACAATGGTATCATGAACAATTCGTGGTCAATTTAATATTGTCACACTTTTTTAGAAGATCCCATATGATCATGATATACCACTGCCAAAAATCATTAGCTTATGTAAGAAAAAAACTTGAATTAAGAATTATAACGTCATTTTTAGAAGATTCTTAGTAAAATCTTATAGAGGCTAGAATAGTTCCCTTAGAGGGGCGTAGATACTTTATCTGTTGTGTACTTGTGTAATTAAATTTTTTGGCAGTATTTGTACTATTCAATACTCCGATACAGAGGTGCTCCTCAATGTGTCGGGAATCTGCATGCTAATTAAGAAGTAGTCTCCCTTCTTCCTTTTTAAAATATCATCAGAGCCGTCTACAAATGTAGAAAATATATTCATAATCATGTTTATGTAATTTTAATCATGTCATATAACCACCTGAACAATATTAACAACACAACAATAGATCTATAAATTGTAATGATAATGCTGATATTTTGTGGTGTTGGTCTTGTGACACCTGTTTTCGTAATTTAGGCAAATGGTTTTGAAATGACCCAGCTATTTATATATTAAGTTTATCTGATTTTTAATGCTGTGTATGTACTAGGTTAAGTTATCTATTCAGGTGACGGGGCAGGAAAAGTTAACTGGCACCATGGTCAGGCAATAGTTGACTGTTTCTATGGTTTCACATAACATGATCAATTATGTCTGACTACGGCCACACAGAATATGGTCAACCATGTTTGACCATGATTACAGAGAACATGTTTTCACATGGACACACAAAACCTAGTCGACCATGTGTGATCATAGTCATAGAACGTGGTCAACCATGCTTTACCATTGTCATTGACCGTGTTCTGATCATGGTCGGCCATGGACACTAAATGACACCATGGTGAACCATGTTTGGGCATGGTCAAAGAATGCGGTCGCCCATGTTTTGACTGCAGTCATAGACCATATTCTGACCATGGACGTTAAATGACACAATGGTCAGACCATGGTCGACCATGTTTCTATAGTCACAATAGATGATGGGTAGGGGGGGGGGGGGGGCTGCAAGCTGAACATGGTTGCCCCATGTTTGAACGTCATCAAGCTGAACATGGTTAATCATTTTCGATCGTGGTCAAGCTAAATATGACCATGATCTGACCATGGTGTCATTTAACATCCATGGTCGACCGAGGTCAGAACATGGCGTGATCATGATCAGGAAAGCCCGGTGACAGGGTTTAACCCTTTAATGGTCAAATTTGGTTAAAAAAGAAAATCAAAATATTTGCTCATTGAATTTCCATTTGCTGGCCAAGAGGACTATTTTTTTAAATTTACCACTGGAATGACTGACTCGGTTATCAAGCCAGCCATTCCAGTGATAAATTTTCAAAAAATAGTCTTCTCGTGTGACCTGCAAATGGTCATTCCTGAAGCCCACAGTAGAGGGCGGTTTTGGCCAGCTTGGCCATTAAGATGTTAAAGCATTAGAACCTACAATGTTCTTGAATAATATCCAATCTCTGACATTAACAGTACTGAGGTGATGATACATGCAGCGTTGGATTGAGCCGAATATCCATGATTGATATTCATTACCTTTGCCCTGTAGGGGGTATAGCTATCGGGTATGTCTGTCTGTGTGCACCTGAAAAAACTAGATCCGATTTGGCTCAATACAAGCGCGGAACTGAAAGGTGTTGCTGTTTTATAGCACTGGTTTACAGCAACCTTGTTTTAAAAATTATACCCCAAATCATACAAAATTGAACAAAATAAGATGTACAGTGCAATGAGTTACTTTGACAAGGATATGGTCTTGTCACTAATCAATACATCGGGCGAGCTGAATCTACAGGTACCTTAACCCTTTAAGCCTTGAATTTTTTCAAAGAAAATGTCAATTTGCAGACCAACAGAAGACTAATCTTTAAAGTTTAGTACTGGAATGACTGGCTTGGTTATCGAGCAGCCATTCCAGTGGTATATTTTCAAAAATAGTCTTCTTTTTGTCCGCAAATTGACATTTCTCAAGCCCACTCTAGAAGCCGTTTTTCAAACCTTTAACACTCAAATTTGTTCAAGAAAGTTTTTCACCGAAAATATCCATTTGCAGACCAAGAAGACTTTTTGAAAATTTACCGCAGGAAATTAAATAAAACTGTCTTCTCTTGGTCTGCAAATGGACACTTCTCAAGATCACTGCGGAATTTGGCGTGTATGAGGGTTAAAGTGTGAACACTCAGGTTTGCCAAAAACAGCTTTTGCTTGATAAACATTCATTTGCAGGCCAAGAGAAGACCATTCCAGTGATAAATTTTCAAAAATAAAATTAACCTTCAGTCAGCAAATGGCCATTTTCAATGAAAGAATTGAAATTTTCTTGAACATATTTAAGGGTTAATGTGTTTAATTTCCAGATCAACAATGGCTTCCATTGTCCTCTGAATCACCGCCAGGCATGCATTAATTTATACCTGCTAATTATCGTTAATAAAAGCTACTGACGGGTCATGCTAGGTGATGCTAGGTGATAGGTATGACGAATATAACATGCTTCTTCCCTCCAGGTCACATGAGTAATACAACATGCATCTTCCCTCCCAGGTCACATATCCAATAAATCCATTCTGCCTGACAAAGGCAGCCAGGGTTGACACGCAAGCGCTGGCTTGATTTGTATGCAATAGACAGGTTACTGTATGATAATGATTTAGTGCTAGTTCTATCTAATTTGATGACTAAGTCCAGGTCTACACCAATCAAAACACTAAATGACCACCTTTACACAGCAAAATAGCTAGGTGGCTTTAGCTGGCCCCTCCCAAACCCCGCCCCCACCCCACCCCCAGCTTAGTACTTAGTGTAGGCTGAAGTCACAATCATATTGACCTATTATAACTCTGTCAAGAAACTTAAAAAATGTGTCAAGTGTACAAATTGTTTGTCTAATTTAGAATTTTAAAAACATTCTGTTGATTATTTTGGAACTAAATTGACCGGCCGCGTGCTGACGATAAGAAGCAACCAGCACACAGTTAAATCAGTTTCAAAATACTCAACAGCTTGTAACCTGTATAGTTACCTTGAAATTGGGATTCTATATTCAAAGTACACAAATAAAATCCCAATACACATACAAGTGGGCGGAGCTAAACTTGAAATGGGATGTGCAAAGCTGGAAATAACTCCCTGTATTAGATTCATCACCTAATCAATATTCATGACCATACATTACTTTATTTGCCATAAATATTTTAATTAATTCTCGGCTATTGTTAACAATGTATGGGTTACTTTGATATTGCAATCATACATGTACTCATTAACCCTTTAATGAGCAAGCCGGCCAAAACCGGTCTTTGTTAATGGTCTTGTCGAATGTCCATTTACAGGCCAAATCATTACGATTTTTGAAAACTTACCACTGGAATGACTGGCTCAGTAACCAAGCCAGTCATTCCAGTGATGAATTTTTTTAAATAATATTTTCTTGGTCTGTAAACGGGCATTCAATACGCAGAGATTTTAATTTTTGGACTAAATTTGACCATTAAAAGGCTAAAAGTGGTTGCTACTGGTCAGTTAATTAGCTAATTTATTCAACAACTTACCTGTATGGTTGCTACACAAATTCTAATACTGGGATTGTTAACATTAACACTCACAATTGCTCAAATAAAATTTCAATTTTCTCTTAGAAAATCTCCATTTGCAGACCAAAAAGACTATTTTTGAAAATTGACCACTGGAATGACTAGCTCCATTATCGTGTCAGTCATTCTAGTGATAAATTTTCAAAAATAGTCTTCTCTTCATCTGCAAATGGACATTTCTCAAGACCACTGCAGAAGCCATTTTTGGCTGATATGGGTAAGGGCTAACAAGTGACCAGATGCTGGGATGAGGGAGAAGGATGAATCACTTTATTTCAGGTATTAGTCATTGCAGCCATTAATGCATGTTAAAAACACAGAACACCTGTAATCAGACACATTAATTGCCTTGATTGAGAAACCATATGTTCCAGAATTGATGTCAGGCAATGCCCCTCCACTGCCTTCCACCCCCCCCCCCCCCCACCCCCCACCCCACCCCCCCCCCCACCCCTCCCCTTCATCTCACCACTCTCCCACACCCATCCCAACACATGCCAAGTACCCTCACTTCCCATCCAGCACATGCTGAGATTTAACTTGAGAGTGGTGAGTCACCTATATCATCAAAGTAATTTACTGATAATCAGGAAAGAATGGCATCATGCCTCTGGTGCACTCACTCATTTCCTGAGGGCACCTAGCTGCTGCAACCATCCAGGCAATCCTTATTTTAATCAATTTATACAGAACCACTATTTCAGGAGGGCTAATTAACTACTAATCCTTGAAGAAGAGAATACGCTAAAAATAATTTGATGGAAAGTTGTTATTTTCCAACGCACTTAATGACTTTTCGTCACATCAATATATTCCAAGGAATTATGTAACTAAGTCATATTTTAGCTTGCCATGTGAATCTATAAAGCAGATCACAAACATGGATTAGAGGCCAATAACAACTGACAAATATAACAGATTTTCTCATATTTTTTAACATAAAGAGAAGTTGATAGATTTTCACAAACTATCATAGTTGATAGATTTTCACAAACTATCATAGTTAAAATTTGGGTTAAAGTTATAAATCTTGACATGCCATAAAATTCATGGTGAGAACATCAGGTGAATTGTTACAAGCACACACGTGGATTCAGATTATGCCACATGTCTTTTCAGATTAGAAGAAACTGGTGTCTACTACAGTTACTAAGCGGGACATCAGCTCCGATCAATGTCTATACTTTAACCCTTTAACACTCACATCAGCCAGAAAAGCCTTCTGTAGTGGTCTTGCAAAGTGTCCATTTGCAGACCAAGAAGACTATTTTTTAAATTTTACTATTGGAATGAATATGGTTATCGAGCCAGTCATTCCAACCAAAAATTGAAATTTTCTTGAAAGAATTTGAGTGTTAAAGGGTTAACAAACCCTAGAGTTCCTCTTGAATCTCAGTGATATAATGGAGTTTGACTGCACTGTTCTGCTTTATCAATTATCAACAACTCAGTATTATTTAAGCGATGACATCATACCACAACAATCATACCACAACAAGCATTCATGCGATGACATTACTCCATGATTCTCATGGGGAAGTAAAAAAATTATGTTCTGTGGCGAAATTTGCTATTTAGGAATTCAAAATTATGCAACCAATATATTTTATTTTATTTAAATTATACAAAAGCATAATTTTGCCTACTTTGACCCGTCTATGCTTGTGTTCCTCTTTAACCTTTCAACCATCAAATTTGTTCAAGAAAAGTTAAATTTCTCATAGAACATATTCATTTGCAGACAAAGAGAAGACTATTTTTGAAGATTTACCACTGAAATGACTGGCTCGGTTATCGAGCCAGTCATTCTAGTGGTAAATATTCAAAAATAGTCTTCTCTTGGTCTGCAAATGGACCTTTCTCAAGACTACTGCAGAAGATGTTTTTGACTGATATTGTTGGAGATGATGAATCATAGGGTTAAACCACTCCTAGAGTCACGTGTTAGCAGAGCGCGCTGATAGCGCAGGGACGAGAGTTTCGTGGAATTAGGTGGTAGGTTAACTGCTTGTAAATAAAGTCAGTTCAGTTTATACCTCAGGAAAACAAAGACGTGTTCCTTCTCTGTTCTCAGTCTTCTCACCATACTCAATGAACCTTTTCCCTGTGGCTATAAACAAGCCACAGATATGGGTGTTAAATATAATACAGATCATAATTAATATAATGGATGGCTAATTAGATTAACCATTTCGTACCCATATTTGCCACGCCTTCTAGCCCGTTCCATATTTTTTTATATGAGCACACGTGCCATATTCAACGGAGTATTTTCATTGGCTGTTGGGTGCGCAACCCATTTAAATCGACCAATTAAAACATGGATTGATATGAGCGTGACGCGTAGGGATTACTACGTGGTACTGTTTTACTATGATTTGTTTACTACGATTTGTCATTCATGAAACGTCATCGCAAAATGTCATCATTTGACAGTTTATCAGTCGGCAGTGAAGTAATGATTGATGGTCGTGGCTCTGCGATAGTCTTAGAAGAAAAGTGTAGGTTACGGCTGACATCGCCTGATTTTGTGTTTGTCACTATATTTTGCTGCGCATTCAGTATCTGTTATCAAGTAGTGGTGCGTCACAGCGGTGGTATCGATATCACGAAAATCAACAATGAGAAATCAGATAAAAGTCACATCAGCAACTATTGGCAAATATTTCAAAATACAGTTTATATGATAAATAAAATCTCAAACTCGGTCACTTTTCATATCACTATTATGAACCTCGTTGAAAATTATCAATTTTGCACTCACTAAAGCTCGTGCAAATTGATAATTTTCAACTCGGTCCATAATAGTGATATGAAAAGTGACCTCGTTCCAGATTCTCTATAAACCAGAATTTACACATTGTTTATGATCTTGTAACTCAATTTGACTGAAAGGCATTGCTGCTAATGCACCTCCCAGTCAAATTAAGCGTTTCACAATTCACAATCTTTAGCAGATAATGGGTGTATCTGTCGTTTTTATTAATACTGGCAATTCCACAAGTTATTTCTCATTAACACTCTTACTGCATACATGCAACATCAAATACTGTATAACTATTTATTCATTTTGAGACGGTCATCCCACTGAAAGAAACACCAACTTATAGTGGCATTATTAAAACCTCAGCTAACTGTTAGAACAAGATCTATCAAAGAAATAACAAGATTGCGTGTATGTCACAGGACATGAATGCAGAGATGGTGATGTTCTCAAAGCCATAGTTATGTCCCATGTGGTGACCCGCAAGTAATTAGATGCAGTGATGCGTGCCGGGAAAACTTCAAACAGGTATAGTACCGATAAAGCTCTGGCCTTGCTCATAAGGTGTAAAAGCCATATGAGTCATAGGCTGACTAAGCTAGGAAGCAATGACACATAATATATGCATAATCAATGCTGATTAAATAATTGTCCAATTAATTGTGGTATATCAGCTTTCTAGATACCATGGTCCTGCAGAAAAGCGATCAAAGCATTACCCAAAAGAATTGAGGAATCCAGTGTTGGGATCAATTGATCTCCTGACTCTCTGAATCTCAACTATACAGATAAGCTGTTGAATATTTCGAAACTAATTTGACTGGGTGCTGTTCCTCAATTGGGTTTGAATGCTATTCTCAAAAAGAACTAGATGAGTCACGGAGTGGATGAGTCTCATAGTTCGCAAATAATTCATTAAAAACATGACAGCTGCATGGTGCAATACTTTCAGATCCTAAAATCTAGGATCAATTCTCGCATGCGCATAGGATCAATTCTTACATGCCCATATTAATTAGGTGAAATAACTGATGTACTCCATGTCAGTCAGCGGCAGTGTTTATCACACCATCTAAATTTTGGACATTCCAGAGACATCACACCCTGAAATCTCGGGTTCCATACAGTTTTTCGCATCCATTCTAAAATTACAGGTTACCATGGACTCACAGCTATTTATGGGGACTCATGCTAGATTTTGAGGGCATTTTTGTGCAAAAAAATAAAAAATAAAACTAATTATAGTGTTTAACATGGGACTCACTCTCACTACTCTGATTGGTCCCAAGTTGCATTTGCTTTTTATACCCTCAAAAGGACCCTTATGTGAATCCCTGCTCAGAGGAGGTGTTAACTGTTGTTGCCATGTCTGTGCTGACTCACATGTGTGTGCCCAATGTCACTCATGAAGCCCCAATGCCTCAAAATTAAAGGAACCACATAATTATACAACTAACAATGAGCTGTTGAATATTTTGAAACTTAATTTCAATGATTAATACTATACAAAATTAACCATCAAATTTGTTGAAGAAAATTTCAATTTTCTCATGGATATGTACATTGCAGACCAAGAGAAATTATTTTTGAAAATTTACCATTAGAATGACTAGAATCGAGCCAATCATTTCAGTGGGAAACTTTACACTAGATGTATTGCATCCCACGTGTTGAGAACATTAGTGTTTCTGAATATCACATATCATGTATGGCAGTGTCGCGAAATAAGGTTTTCTTAAAATAGTATACACTCCTCTTGAAGAATCAAATATCAACTGAAAAACTCTATAATATTCTGTTAATTCTTGAAAAGGAGACAAATCACACAGAAATAAACTGAGTGCAAACCATTTACAAGTATGGAGAAATTTTAAAATTGCTTTAATTTTGCTTCAAACTGAATGCAATGATGCCATAGATCAAATCTGTAAAGCTTAGTTGGGATTGGTTAAGCCCTTGATAAACTAAAGGCCCATTGAAAAAACTTAAAATTTACCTAATTCTTGGTGCAAAATAAGCTAATTCCAAACCGCGTAAAATTATGGAAAGAATTTGAAAACCATTTCTCTTATGATGGAGACTAGATGCAATGATGCTATAGAACAAATTTGTAAAGTTTTAATGACATCAGATAAGCCCTTCATGAATTAAATGTTCATTGGAAAACGTTAACATTTAGTTAATTCTTGGTGCGTGCCTAATGTCGCTATGCCGAGATTCTCTGCTTCTCTATGGGCTTGACAAAATTAGTCTTCTCTTGGTCAGTAAATGGGCATTACCCAAGACCACCACAGAAGCTGTTATATGGGCAGGTTCAGCTTTATAAATGCTTAATAAACCTGGCATATCTTAGTGAAACTTAAAGGAAACCTCACTTTATCTAATACTAATCATTCAGGGTGATCGAATTTGCCGCTGACACTTTAGCATTTTATCATCCTGACAACAAAATGTATTCAGGCTTTAGTCCCTAAATGTTGATATGGCTGTCTTGATTTACTTTTCAACCAATCAGAAAAAACTAGCGCGTGTGCCTGATTATATGCACTCAGTCATAACGGTGCCATTTATAGGTTGGCAATGTGGTATAAAAGCAATCATGTAGGTAAGGTGTTGACTATTTTCAAACTAATTGGCTGGAACTAGTCATTTGCCATTTGTCAATATCAAATTTATGCTCCTTGACCACCACATGTATTTTCATTTGACCCCTTACTGGTCAACCTGGCCAAAACCAGCCTCTACAGGGACTCTGAAGGAATGGCCATTTTCAGGTCAAGAGAAGAGTATTTTTGAAATTTTACCATTGGAATGACTGGCTCGATTACAGTGACAGTCATTCCAATTGTAAATTTTCAAAAATACTCTTGTCTTAGCCTGTAAATGAACATTCAATAAGGAAATATTTCAATTTACTTGACAAATCTTGACAATACACAGGTTAACATATAGTGAACTGATGTTTTCACATCTGACTTCAGTTATGAAATAGACTAGACGCTCACTTTGTAAATACATCATCGTCAAGTCTAGAGAAAGCACAAAAACTCATACGTCTATTTTGGTAACAGAAGGATGTGTTTTGTAGTAAACGTTATGAAATACGAGTTATGAGGTGAGGCAGGTGTACGTGTGCTGCTTCGTTGATGTTTATAAATACCGTATATTATGGAAATGGTGTTAGACACGGCCAAACAAAACATCTTGCAAGCTCTTAATATTGAGGGTGTTTATAAGATTAGTTTTCTCCACCTGCTGTCTGTATCATCGTTGAAAATAATAGATATACTCCTCACTCACCACACCCGAAGCACACACCTCTCTAAATACATTAACCATGACAACACACTAAACTAATTACCACAAATTATTTATGTCATGAGATTTGTTGAAATTAAAAAAATTATTTTGACTGGAAGATGCTGCTGCCAAAGGTTTCAAAATATTCAACAGCTTTCTGTAATTTAGGTGGTTTGAATTTTGAAACACAGGCAACTCAAAAGTAGTTAAGCTTAAAAGTTATCCAGCATACATCAGATTTAAGTTAATATTTCTGAAAGGCCCCTCAATATTCATCTCATTTGACAATATCAGTTATATTATGTCATATACATAGACACACTTAACCCTTACCACTCTGATGTCAAAATTTTTAATTTTCAAATTAAAGTAAAAGATGAACTGGTGTCCATTTTTCAACAAATTTGGTGGAAGATGGTGCTGTCATAGACAGCAACATCGTCCACCAAAATTGTTGAAAAATAGACAGCACTTTTGTTGCTATTGACACAGTAAAAGATAGAATATTGACATCAGAGTGATAAGGGTTAATCAGACAAGTTTCTCTATTTATATCACACCAATATATTGCATTCAATGTTGGCCCATGGATGCCACCATTTTGTTTTCTTAAGCCAATAATTAGTCTGTGATGTCATGTAGGTGCAGCCATAAGATATTCTTTATCGTGTCATAACTATCATGTTGAATATTTTTGAACTAATTTTCTTAAGCCTGCACCAAGACACTATGTCATGGACAGAATGAAACCTTTAAAGACCAAATTGGTTCGAGATTTTCTTTTGAAAATGTTCATTTGCAGACCAAGAGATTATTAGGTCCCCTGGCCGCCAGAATGGCCAAGTGAGCTTTAACCCTTTAAGCATCGAATTTGTTCAAGAAAATTAGAATTTTCTCATAGAAAATGTCCATTTGCAGACCAAGAGAAGATAATTTTTGAAAATATACCACTGGAATGACTGGCTCGGTTATCGAGCCAGTCTTCGTGGTAAATTGTCAAAAATAGTCATCTCTTGGTCTGTAAATGGACATTGCTCAAGACCACTGCAGAATCTGTTTTGGCTGATATGAGCATTAAAGGGCTAATATAATGGCGTGACAGGAAACATTCTTATGGCACAGAGATCCAAGTTTGCTCAAACGAAGCAGATCGGTAAATTTTGCTGGTGGCCAGATCTTTAAAAATGTCTTTACAAATCTTCGAAATCACTTAGGGGATCGATTCAAAACTCATGAAAGATCATCTAGGGAAACCGATCAACAAGGTTTGTCCGAGGGAACTTGATTGGCTAAATGATTTGGTGGCCATCTTGAATGACCTTGTTTTCACGAAAATGACTTCTTTGCAAGAACTGCGGAACAGATCAGGTTGAAATTTTGAAGATATGATTAGGCACTAAGGACCATTAAAGTTTATTCAATCAAGGGGCGTTGATTCGTAAAAAAAAAAAAAACCATGGTCACCGTGGACCAATCAAAAAATTTTTGGGGATGGATTTTGAAGCCGAAATTGGTTTTATGTAGGTTTTTGGGTATGCTGATTTCAAATTTGCCACTTTCGAAACTGTCCAATAAATGGTGTCGCGGCCACCTTTAATCATTTCCCATCTTAAAGCAATAGGTAATTTAATGTCTTCTCGAGAACTGATGGGCCGATTTCAATTATATTTGACAGGAAGCATCCGTAAGACATAGAAATATATATTTGTTCAAACAAAGATGATCAGCCAATTTGGCCGGTGGCCATTCTGGATTTTGGTAGATTTTTAGAAATCTTTAAAAATCTTCTCGGAAATCGATTCAACTGATGAAATCATCAAGACAAACAGCTGACCCAAGTTTCTCCACGGGAACTTGATTGGAAAATCCTTTGGCAGCCATCTTGGATGACCTAATAGTCATGAAAATGGCTTCTCCAGAACAACTGAACAGATCGGGCTGAAAAGGCCATTAAAATTTGTTCAAAGAAAGTTGATGCGGTAAAAAGGGGTCGCCATGGTCCAATCACATGTAGCATATTTGGCGCCCATATTGGCTTTTTTTATTTGATCAATTTTGCAGCCGAAATTGGTTTTATATAGGTTTTTTGATATGCTGACTTCAAATTTCCCACTTTTGATACTGTCGGTTAACAAGTCGCCATCTTACATTTTTTGTGTGTCAAAAATGCCCATAGTATGCTTTAAAGCAATGGGAAATTTAAAATGTCTTCTCAAGAACAGCTGGCCAAACTTTAACCAGATTTGGTTGGATGCATCCTCGTTCTTGTTGCAATTCTGGCCAAAACCTTAGGGTTCTACTTACAGCGATAGTCTTTAAAATGCTCCAAGTGAACGATACAGGCCCTTTTGGGACTCTTGATTTTGAAAATTTACCACTGGAATGACTGGCTCAGTTAGCGAGCCAGTCATTCCAATGTAAAATCGTAAAAGGAGTTTTATCTTGGTCTGCAAATGGGCATTTCTCAAGACCAATGCAGAAGCCATTATTGGACACCTTGAGAGTTAAAGGGTTAAACGTATCACCTTAAGTCTTTCAACAAACACATCTTCATGAAGAATTCATCAGTGCAAATATGCTCATTGGATTCTGTGAATAATGGATGAGGACAGCACACTGGATTACTGTAGAGCCTCTAAAGTAAGACAGCTCATCTTATTATGACACACACATTTACAACAACAGGCAATATGATGAAAAGACACGACAAAGATTTCACTTGAAAATCATGATTATTCTACACATCTGATACATCACACCCCTGGCAATTCTAACAATACAGTAATATTCTATGACATGTAATAATACAGAATAGCTGGTGAAAACTATATATTTGTGAGAGGGATAGCTGTGTGGTTGTTGTTGTTGCTGTGTGGTTGTTAATGTGTGGTTGTTGCTGTGTGATTGTTGTTGTGTGGTTGTTGCTGTATGGTTGTTGGTGTGTGGTTGTTGATGTGAGGTTGTTGCTCTGTGGTAGTTGCTGTGTGGTTGTTGCTGTGTGGTTGTTGCTGTGTGGTTGTTGCTGTGTGGTTGTTATTGTGTGGTTGTTGCTGTGTAGTTGTTGCTGTGTGGTTGTTGCTGTGTGGTTGTTGCTGTGTGGTTGTTGCTGTGTGATTATTGTTGTGTGGTTGTTGTTGTGTGGTTGTTGTTGTGTGGTTGTTGCTGTGTGGTTGTTGTTGTGTGGTTGTTGCTGTATGGTTGTTGGTGTGTGATTGTTGTTGTGTGGTTGCTGCCGTGTGGTTGCTGCCATGTGGTTGTTGTTGTGTGGTTGGTGCTATGTGATTGTTGCTGTGTGGTTGTTGTTGTGTGGTTGTTGCTATGTGGTTGTTGCCGTGAGGTTGTTGCTGTGTGATTGTTGCTGTGTGGTTGTTGCTGTGTGGTTGTTGCTGTGTGGTTGTTGTTGTGGGGTTGTTGATGTGTGGTTGTTGTTGTTGTGTGATCATTGTTGTCGTGGTTGTTGCTGTATGGTTGTTGTTGTGTAATTGTTGTTGTTGTTGCTGTGTGGTTGTTGCTGTGTGGTTGTTAGTGTGTGGTTGTTGCTGTGTGGTTGATGCTGTGTGGTTGTTGCTGTGAGGTTGTTACTGTGTGATTGTTGCTGTGTGGTTGTTGCTGTGTGGTTGTTGTTGTGTGGTTGTTGTTGTGTGGTTTTGTTGTGGCGTTGTTGATGTGCAGTTGTTGTTGTTGTGTGATTGTTGTTGTTGTGGTTTTTGCTGTATTGTTGTTGTTGTTGTTGTGGTTGTTGCTGTGTGGTTGTTGATGTGTGGTTGTTGTTGTGTGGTTGTTGGTGTGTGGTTGTTGATGTGAGGTTGTTACTGTGTGGTTGTTCCTGTGTGGTTGTTGATGTGTGGTTGTTGTAGTGTGGTTGTTGCTGTGTGGTTGTTGCTTTGTGGTTGTTGTGTGGTTGTTGCTGTGTGGTTGTTGCTGTGTGGTTGTTGCTGTGTGGTTATTGTAGTGTGGTTGTTGCAGTGTGGTTGTTGTTGTTGTTGTTGCTGTTGTTGTTGTTGTGTGGTTGTTGCTGTGTGGTTGTTGCTGTGTGGTTGTTGCTGTGTGGTTGTTGTGTGGTTGTTGCTGTGTGGTTGTTGCTGTGTGATTGTTGTTGTGTGGTTGTTGCTGTGTGGTTGTTGTTGTTGTGTGGTTGTTGCTGTGTGCTTGGTGCTGTGTGGTTGTTGCTGTGTGGTTGTTGTGTGGTTGTTGGTGTGTGGTTGTTGGTGTGTGGTTGTTGCTGTGAGGTTGTTGCTGTGTGGTTGTTGCTGTGTGGTTGTTGTGTGTGGTTGTTGTTGTTGTGTGGTTGCTGCTGTGTCATTGTTGCTGTGTGGTTGTTGTTGTGTGGTTGTTGTAAAAATGTTATCCATTTACTAGTATTTATTCTTAATCTTAAATCCATCAATAGTTCAGGACCAAAGAAGCTTTTGCAGGGGTCTTGAGAAATGCCCCTTTGCATGTTAAGAAGACAGGGTTATGCCCACACCGGTCAGTACTGGTCAGGATTGTCCACCACTTAAAAATTTTGACCAGCACTAAAGACTAAACTATCTTTTCCACCCACCTCTTTTTCACCTATTTTATCAAATTAAGCATTGAAATCATTTAAAAGTAGTCGTTCAAGGAACTTTTTAAAATATCAGTAAAAATGTCCGGCACTAATTTCATCCTTGGCAGAACCCTGAGAAGACTATTTTCAAAATTTTAACACAGGAATGACTGGCTTGACATGTGACCAGAATTTTATGGAACAGTCTACTCTTGAGTCTTGACTGCCAAATGGACATTCACTACATGTAACTAAAATTCAATTATCTTGACAAAGCTTGATAGCAACAGCTTCCATCAAACTCACTTCCAAAAACTTAAACCAGTCTCTTTTACTCACACCTCTGAATCATTTAACCATTTGACATCAACGTGATATAAAGTTTAACATGGTCACTGATTCTTTATGATATAAAACTTATTCTGTTGAATATTTTAAAATTAATTTGACTGGAAGCCATTGTTTCCTAAGGCAGCAATGGCTTCCAGTGAAAATTGAATAATTTGTGGAAAATTATGAAAATGGAATAGAATTATTGAATTTGAAATTTTATTTATGTAAGGGTTAATTCTGTTCATTGAACATTGAAATCATGACAGTATACATGTAGACAGTGTCAGCTTGCGGAAAGTGAAAACACATTATCATGATAAAGAGAGTAAATTGGATACCCAATGCTCAACGCAGATGATGTCATCA
The DNA here is from genome assembly GCA_034401795.1 of Chaetoderma sp. LZ-2023a. Lineage (NCBI taxonomy): Eukaryota > Metazoa > Mollusca > Caudofoveata > Chaetodermatida > Chaetodermatidae > Chaetoderma > Chaetoderma sp. LZ-2023a. The sequence continues at coordinate 14,872,420 of CM067369.1, read as the reverse complement.
TGATACGCCAAACTCATAATGGGGAATCTGACAATGTTATGTGATTATAAATTACATCACAATATGCCCTGTAATGAGTTTTTAATGAAATTACTACAACTGGGCCAGCTGCCAATCTTGTTAAAATAATTGCAAAGCATATATTGATACCATACTTTACTGTATAAATATGCCTGAATAACCGATGGCTAAGACTAAAGGGAGAACACTCTATCAAGAAAAACCTTGGCATCGCGGTCATTGGTAATATATCGCCCGGCCTCTACAGCCTGGAGTGGGCCATCATCTTTGGTCGTGATAGACATGGATTGGTTAAAAAATTCTCAAACAGTCACGTCAAATATGAGTGGAGTTATCAAGCACATTCTTTTCACACCTGCACATTTTTATATTTTAAGATTGAGAATTATCTCCCTTGGTGTGAGACTATTAACCCTTTAATGGCTAAATTTGGTCACCAAAATCAAGATATTAGTTTATTGAATGTCGTTTAATGCAGGCCAAGAGACTATTTATGAAAATTTACCACTGGTTATCAAGCCTGCAGTCATTCCAGTGGTAGATTTTCAAAAAACAGGTTTCTCTTGTCCTGAAAATGTACATTCCTGAATATCACTATAGAATATAGAGGATGGTTTTGGTCGGGTTCACCATGAAATGGTTAAAGAGTTATGTTTCCATCGACACAGACACACCTTACATCAAGCTTAACTCTTTAAACATTAAATGTTCCTTTAAGTTTAGCAATGGAATGACTGGCTCAATACCAGAGCCAGTCATTTCACTTGTAAATTAAAAAAAATAATCTCTTTTTCTCACTTCAATGAGAAAATAGAAATTTTCATGAACAGATTTGATGGTTAAAGAGTTAAACTCTGAGATCTGTCAGCTATAGCCTCTAATACATGTATAACAGCCATAGTCCCTTTATGTTCACTAACACTTAAAATGGTCAAAACGGCTTCAGTAGTGCTCTTGAGAAATGTCCATTTGCAGACCAAGAGAAAACTGTTTTTGAAAATTTATAGCTGGAATGACTGGCTCCATAAACAAAGCCAGTCATTTCAGTCATAAATTTTCAAAAATAAACTTCTCTTGGTCTGCAGTCATATTTTCTTTGAGTGTCAAAGAGTTAATATGAGAGTTCTTTGTCATGGATAAATTCTTTGAGCAGCACACTGCAAGACAGTAGTTACACATCTACCTTGATATGAATGAAGATTTATACACATCAAGAATAATATTAGCATCATTGCGCGCAACATGCATACCAAGATGTCTTCACATCAAACGTGAATGTGAGAGTACGATATGTGGCAAAACGTGGAAATAAGCTTCATATATTGTAGTTAGCGCTCGCGCATTCATGCCCGATGTTCAACACAGCATTAGTTTTAGCCCTTACCACTCTGATGTCAATATTATATCTTTTACTATGTCAATGTCAAAGAAAATGGTGTACATTTTTAAACAACTTTGATGGAAGATGTTGCTGTCTATGACAGCACCATCTCCCACCAAATTTGTTTGAAAAATTAACATCAGTTCACCTTTCAATTTAATTTGAAATTTTTAAATTTTGACACCAGAGTGGTAAGGGTTAATGAAATAAACAGCTGAGTGAACTATCAGTAGCATCCAAATGTAAATTTACAATTCTTTATCATTGCATGATTGAGATGGTACAGTAGTGGCCTGTAAATAGTGTTGCGCAGTCTTCATTGTCCAAACATTGTTTCGCCACTGGTTTCTAAGACATTGCTGAGAAAAAAATCAGGACACTAGATATTTTTTTACACCTAGGTACCAATTATTACACCTGGATGGATGGAGCCATGATGTAGAATGCACTGGATTTCACAAGTTTCCAACAACTGTCAGACTAAACCTAAAAACGGACGCAAGACATCCAATTGTAAAGCATTATACCAAGGTACAATCTCAACTGCAAGTTGAAAGCGTAGTTTGACCGTTTAATTAACTACACATTTAAAAAAAGAAAAATGGGGATTACGCCGTCCCACTAGTGTGTGCATGCACGCAAGCACATGTGTGTGCGTGTGCGTGCATGTCTGCGTGTGTGCATGCAAGGGCATTTGGTTTTGCCCCCAGAGGAATGGGGGAGGGGGGGAAAAAGGTAACGAAATTAATTGCAACGCAACAGCTCCGAAATCATTGGGCATAATTCAATCGAATTTGGTATGAGTTACCCATATGATTGCGGCAAGCACGAGGGCATTTATATTTGGCTCTGAGCCCAGCGGGGTAAAAAAGTCAAAGCAGTGAATGCGGAGATCTGTGATGATGCGTCATTGAGCATCTTGTAAATGAAATGAAAATGGAAAGCTAAAAGCAGAATTAGAAACGCTGTGTGTCGCATGTGTAGAGTCTTTCAGTCCACATATCACACATCATGTGAGATGGTGTCATGAAATTTGAGTTGGTAACTATTTGACTTGGAGGTGGCAGCAACATATTCCAGCCAAATTAGTTTCAAAACATTCATGAGCTTTCCAGTATGCTTGTCTTGAATTTGAGCTACAGGAATCTCAAGGGTTAACTGGTTAAGCAAACATTTATCAGTGCATTGTCTGCACACACACATGCACGCACGCACGCACGCACGCACGCACGCACGCACGCACGCACGCACGAACGCATGCACGCACGCACGCACGCACGCACACAGACATATATACATAATGCAATAGCGCCTAGACACTATTGATTTCATATAGACATGCCTATATGAGGGTATGCATATTCATACAATTTATACAAACATATAAAAATAATAAAAATCTCTCAGAGTAACATCGTCGTGTCGT